>JAVQJG010029838.1:0-11905 GCA_036024015.1 Craterocephalus amniculus
AGCTGTAAAGCTGACAGGGATTATTTAAATAACATCCTTAAGTTGTATAGTTTGTATTGTTTTGAACGCATAACCTTAAACATTAAGAACCAAACACCCGCCTAGATTACTAGTAATCAAATGTCAACAGTTTTAATACTCGCTATTGTTCATTTCCACGCGACGGACCATCAGAGGTTGTTGACGTCGCTGCACCTGCTGACCCCGGTTGTGAGTTGCTGCTAATGCTAGCCGCTAAGGCACTCAAGAAGTTTGTCATTATCGATAACTTCGATAGAAGCTTTTTTGCTTCCCTTTTTTTCCCTCCTGTTTTCAGCCCTGCTTGTGTAACTTCTTTTTATCTCCCCTATTTTTCTCCATTTTGCTCTTTTCTCATCTCTCTCTCACCTCGGCTCACCTGTCTGCACCCGCGGAGTTTCCTATCTTGTCTTCCTGAATGAGATGGACTGATCCAATGTGGTGTAGAACGAAGGGGGGGCCCCGAGACACACACAAATGATAGTGCACTGGCATTCCGCTGTGGTTTTATTTTAGCTATCAGATTTTAATTAAAAACATAATAAATGTGCGGAAATAAGTAATAACTGTATAATTGATTAGTTTTATGGGGCCCTCAGGGAACTTGGGGCCCTAGGCAACCGCCTAGTTTTGCCTAATGGTCAGTCCGCCACTGCCTGAACAGCCTATAAGTTCTGTAGAACCTTCCTTGGTGAAAGCTAACCCCACAGCTTCAGTAAGTTGGCTTGCAGGTGATACTGCTCTTACTGAACATGACATCAATCCACCAGCAGTGCAACGTGTTATAGTGGAACACATTGTAAAAAGAGATGATTTACCACCCCAAATGATGTCTCCAATAAGACTCAGAGCTTTTTCTGGCAAAGTTCCACGGCCTGCCCATGAACCTGACTATGACACTTGGTGCTCCAGTGTTGAGCTCGTCTTGAATGATCCTTCTTTGTCTGAACTTCAAAAATCCAGAAAAATCCTTGACATTCTCTTACCTCCTGCAGCCGATGTCATCAAGCATCTTGGTGCCAATTGCTTACCTGGCGATTATCTCTACCTGCTAGATTCTGCATATGGAACTGTGAAGGACGGTAATGAACTGTGTGCAAAGTTCTTAGTTACATTTCAGAACACAGGAGAACAACCTTCTGCATATTTGCAGCGCCTCCAAATGTCACTCAGTTTATAAGCTTATAAGTCAGAGATCCTTGTCACAAAAATCTTGAAAAAAATTCAGTAAAGAAATTCTTTTCCTGTGAAAACTGAGTTTTCATCAGTGGGTGTGGACGTGGCGGCACGGCGAACTTCAATGTGATGCCATGACATCATAAATGCCTATAAATCAGTCAAAATTTAACCAATCAGCATCAAATTTACAGGAATTAATCAAGGTCTGACCCTGAACAGATCCCTATCATCATTTCCTGTGATCCCCTTAACCACGCCCACTTCTAACAGGAAGTGCTTTTTTTTACTCTGCGCAGTCCTTATTTTTAACCGTTTAGCCTAAAGTCCTGAAAGTGCTTCCAAACATGTCAAACCCATTCATGATACCACAGAATAAATCTCAAGTTCCTTTTCAAAACATAACTGTGGCGAATGTTGAGCCAACGCCATGAAACAGGAAGTCCCTGTACCTGACCCTGGTAACATCAAATGTCACTGAACTTGGTACTCCGGAGCAGAACCATGCCTTGAACTGGTTTTTAAGAGAATATTTACAATATTTTAAAAAATGGCTCTCTAGCGCCCCCTGCAAATTTTCATTTCGCTAGCCCCGCCCACTGCATGAAGCGGATGAAATTCACAACATTGTTAGAAGATGTCAGGACCTCAAAAAAGTCTCTTGGACCTATAGCCTAAAGTCAACACGAAGTCGTCCACCTTGGGAAAAGTGCTATTTTTGGAGCTAATTTTTGCGCCTTACAATTTAATCATCTCCTCCTAGGGATTTAGTCCTATTGGGCTGAAACTTGTTTGGGATCATCGTCAGACCTTGTGATCAAAAGTTGTAAAAAGAATTTTCATAAGTTAAAGGGCGTGGCCGTGGCACCCTGCACATCTGTAACTAGCACTTTTTCACCAAACATCAGTCATTTGCATATATTCCCGCCCACTACATTAACCCACATGGATTAAATTAACTACATGTATGCACAAGGCTACAACCAGCAAAAAAGCATCTGGACCTATGGGCTAAAATCAACAGGAACTCTGCCATCTTGAGAAAAAGGCCATTTTTGGTCCTCCCTTCTGCCATCATCTGTGCATATATGTGCTTCACATTTTAACTTTCTCCTCCTACAGATTTAGGCCTATTGGGCTGAAATTTGCGTGGGATCATCATGAGACCCTTGTGATCAAAAGTTGTAAAAAGAATATTTCCAAGTTAAAGGGCATGAGTATATGTATATGTGGAGACTTTGAAGCGCTAATCTCACAGGGACAGCAGGGATGGTGAGGAAATGATTCCTGCAGCAGTATGACATCATGAGTGGCTGCGGGTGGGGGAGGTCGTGTATGGACGCGGCGGTGCAATAGTCCGAGCGGCGCCAGAGGTGCGACGGCCTCCATCGCCGCTCGCGGCTTTAATTTAATATAGTTTCTCCACATTTTTTTAAAAACTGGATTTGGTGGGCAAATATTTCACAGTACCAGGTAATGTATTCCATTCCGTAATGGCTCTGAACATCACAGATCTACGAACAGCCTCAGTCCTAGGCTTTTGTTTAACAACTATACCACCAGTAGCCTGCCTTGTATAATGACTGTGTTGATCTCTCACATACACTATTTGAGAATACAAACAATTTGGTTTCATACTGAAACAAATATTCCTAAAAAAACTTAGTAAGTTATATGTCATCCTCTCTTCAACCGAGAGCCATGAGAGAGTAGCATGAAGACTTACTGTGCTACGTTGGTCACCCACATGACAGTGCAGTACAAGTCTCGCTGCTTTGTTCTGGGCTGTCTGAAGCTTTGACAGATGTTTTTGGCTGCACTTGACCATATGGGAGAACAATAATCAAGGTGCGACAACACTAATGTCTTTAATACAAGCTCCCTGCCGGCAGAAGGAAGAAATGAAGAACATCTTCTAATGCCAGCAATACCTGCACCCATCTTCTTAACTATACCCTCAATGTGTCTCTCCCAAGATAGTTTACTATCTAGTGTCACCCCAAGCAGTTTGGTTTCCAGCATAACTCATTAATATTCCTTGCAGCAAAATACACTGCAGTGTTATCAGCAAATAAAGTAGCAATACATTTGTCCAAAGCACCTGGCAAATCATTAATAAATATTGAAAATAGCAAAGGCCCAAGGGAGCTTCCTTGAGGCACTCCACACTGTAAAATTTTAAGGACTGAAAAACAACCATTAAAAAACACGCACTGCTTTCTTTGAAATAAATAACTGTCGATCCATTTCAAGGCTGAGGGACCAAACCCATCTGCAAATAACTACAAAGTAATATACTGTGATTCACCACATCAAATGCTGCACTTAGATCAAGAAATACAGACTTGTAGCAGACAAGAGGTGCAAACGGTGTGAAGACATTTGGAAGGGGCGTGTGAGTGGAATGTGTCTGTGGGGCTGCTCATTGTAATATGGCGTCACATAACAGTCAAACACACATTGGTAGGTTTTCTGGCGGCAATTCAAAAAAAGGGAAAAAACGGAAACAGAGACATTGCCTGCCACTTCGTGTGTATTCTCAACACCATCAAAAAAATGAAAATGATGATTTTGATCTCTAACACCTTTAAAATAATGCCTCAAAAGGTTTAGCCCCTGTTGACTCAACTTGGGGAGGTGAACTTAATACAAACAAAAAAAATTGCTATTAATAATTGTTTCTTGTTTTGTCTATACCCATATTTTCAATTTATACTTGATTCCCTTGCAAGAAACTAAGATTCTTCATACTGAGAAACTTCCCTGCCCTGTCCAGTATACAGGTACAGTATTTATGAAAATCACACCGGTTAAATTTTTGATGATAGTTGTTGATAGATATACTGACTCGATTTCAAGTCACTGAATCGTTTTGGATTGTATCGTTTTAAATGAACTAATATCGTTCATAAATCGTATCGAAACCAAACGTGATGTGAATTGAATCGTTAAAATGAATCCTTACACCCCTAGTTTCCAGTAAATTATGGATGCTACCCACTCAGGAAACTTGGACGAGCCGTTTGGAGGAATATTGCTAAGTTTTTGTGGACTTTTTGAACAGACGCTGTTCAACATCACTATAACCAAACTGATTCAAACAGAAACCTTCCCACATCTCTGCCTAAGTGATAAATATCAATAAAGTGATCCAGAGTGTTGATCAGCATGAGGGTGAGTAGAAAATGAAGGCACATTATTCTGAGGGTGAAGTACTCCTTTAAGATATTTTCATATGAAAGAGGACTGGACTACAGGCATGTGTGCTGTCTTCTTCTATGGTGAGTTGTTTGTCCATTCAGGGAAACCATAGTAAGAGTGGTGGTAGAGAGTAGATAGAAATAACAGCAAATATATCACAGATATTAACTTGAAACTTTACTGTGGGAGCTGAGTGATGCTCAGTAGTTTTTATACTATTCATTTGGTTGAGCAATTATTTAGATTACATAAAAAACTTCCTATGATTTCAGTTGGCGGTAAAAGTGAGGACAAATCAGATATCTACTTTCCATCCAAACCTGAATGTCTTAAAGTTTCTAGTTTTCATTTCTTTTGGTGCTAATAAATAATAAGTTACGCAGGAATAACAAAACTTGATGATCTCCGGCTCCAGATCCCCTGCTGGGAGGAAACCAGTTCATCTGGTCTCTATGTTGAGCTCATACCATCTATAATTCTCTTTCCACCAGAGTTTCAGAGTCTAAACATGTTGTAGACCTGAAATCCAGTTTGGCTGTTAGGATAGTGATAATGATCATGATGAAGATTAATGGTTTGTAATGAATGTTGGTGTCATGTGACTGCTCATCCCAACCAGTTCTCCAGTGCGGTTGCTCGTCTAAAACCACGACCACAACAACTTCTTGCTGCTAAGCAACAGCCGGTACACCAAGCTGGACTATCAGCTTCATTGAACTTCTACCAACTCACATCCTTCCTGTTCATTAAACTCACTGGTTAATGAAAACTCAGATTACAGATGGTTTTAGTAAAGCCAGACAGGTAGATTTTATCCTCCTCAAGCCGACTGGTCAGGTCTAAACTGGCCCTGACTGCCTGCTGCTGGAACATTGTGGGCCCTGTGAGTTGTGGGTGGGGTCTTGGTGGACAGGCCTGTGGTGGTGCAGGTTTTTCAGGTGGATCTTTGACCTATAAGCAAATTATCAGAAATGAAGACTTTACCTGACAGTGTTGGTCTGTAACAACGAGTCTGTGGAACCTAAACACGATCAACTTTGTAAGTCGGAGGCTTCTCCCTGCTGGCAGGCTCTACTCTCATTATCATGATGAATAGAAATAATGTGCTGCAGTGGAGCTGCTATTCAGCACACACCATAAAGCCAAACTATTCTATGCAAGCCATCTTCCTCTATACGTTTTCCTGTCTCGTGGGCTCCACACGTTGCTGCTGGCCATCCCAGAAACCAGAGGAAGTTAATCTGAAACCAGCATCCATCCCATATTCCTCCCCTTCATCGTCATTTTACATAATACGGTGTGTGTGTGTGTGTGTGTACATCGCTTCCATTTAAAAGGAAAGAAGAAACACACAGGTGCAGTGTGTTCACGTGACCATTCACGTGTGGCATTTTGAGAGGCAACAGCTCCGCTCACGCAGACCAGCAGCTGATTCACCTGAACCAGAACCCAACCTGTTTAATGTCAGAGTCCAAACCCCGCCGCAGCCGCTTCAGTACCGCAATGCGCCCCGCATCCACCCCGCACACTGCGCGGGCCAGGACACGTAGTTTGGATGCCGCTAAAACTCCTCTACACCATCTTCCCCCGACCCTCCAGCATCTCCCTGCAGCACATTTCCTCCCCTCTCCCACCCTCCATCCCTCAGTCAGCTGGGCTGCGGACCCCAGACCACGGGCTCGTGGAGCTGTCATCCTTAATGCGGTAAACTCTGCCCACACCGCGCGCGCGCACGCACATACACACAAAGAGGCGACTAGAAATCCGCAGTAAACATCCAGCAGACATGAGGGGGAATGGAGCAGACTTACTGTCCGCAGGAATTGGATCTCATCCTCGCCCTCTCCTCCATCAGCCATGGTTGTCTTCGTCACAGAGCGGCACGCGCCGTGGCTTCCGTGGACTACCGGCGGAGGGTGTGTGTCTTTCCGTGTGTCCGTGCGGTTTGACGGAGACGACCACAGCGCAGTGGAGCTGCTGCCTCATTGGACGGCGCGCACGCGGCGGGGGAGGAGCTGCAAAGGTGGAGGCGAGAGAGTGCGCGCGTGTAATTCTCCGGGAGGTTTGCCCCCTCTCTCGGCCTGTCGCAGTGTCGACAGTCCCCCCAGTTCCCCTGCTGTGCTGCTGTTGTAGTAGTAATAGTTGTTGTTTACTCTGGTTTCCTTTTAAGAAACATAAGTGGCATTCAGTCCTGTAGTACTCTGTCCTGTGGTACTCTGTTCTGTACTGGTATTCTATTCTGTGGTACTTATGATTGCTGCATCTTTGAACTTCATGAGCTGATATCCACACATTACCAAGCCGAGCAGAATAGTACTATGTAGATCCATACTCGTAGATAATATTTGTAGTAAGGATATGGGAACATGTGTAGTACGTGTTCTAGTAGTGAATGATAATAGTGAGGATGTCCATACAGTGAGGACAGAGGGAAAGTACTACAACAGCACTGGAGAAGTGTTAATTTCTGAAACCATTTAAGACATTGCTGTTAAATCAGTCTATGGTCAACAAGGGACGCTTCAACACGGAACACGCAAGGAAAATAACCTACATGGAACATTTCTGCAAGATAGAATCAGTACCAGATAAAACCACATAGAACCAGAAAGAACCACATAGTACCAGATGGAAGCGATTGTACCAGTTAGAACCAGACAGAAACAGATAGTGGCAGATACAACCACAAAGTACCAGACAGAACCAGATAGTACCAGAGGATTATTGTTATAAATTATTACAAAGAAGGATTCTTATTAAAAAGTGTTATTTTAAAAAATGAAAATGATATGGAGGAACCGTGATTGTGTGCGTGCGTTTGTGTGTTGCATACGAACGCTGCTCTGACTGCAGTAACATAACTGAACCACTGCAGGTCAGCATAGACCAGGCTGACATGTGGGAAATGATTCAACTTAAGTTCCCAGTATTCCCAGTCAGCTCTTCTATAACAAAAACACACACACAGCATGATGGTCTGTTAATCCACATGTTTTATGTAAAAAGGTAAAGATAAAATAATCCAGTGTTGAATTACTCATGAGACTGGAATATTTATATTATTTAAAAAAAACACACATTTTATGCGCATTTACTAATAAAGAACTCAAACTGTCCATTATTATTACCAGTTTAGCGATCAGAACCAGATCAGACCAGGACTGGACCTTTGGACCCAAGATAAACTGAACAATGAGTCCATCTATTTGTCCTAAAAGTCTTAAAAACCCCAAATAAGACATTGAGAAGCTTCTGAGAAACTTTTGTTTACAACATGGAATAAAATACTGAGTCTGTGTGTTTTTCTAGAAGTAATTAAACTGCAGGAACAAATGCTGGAATGGTTGGACTGGAGAGCCGTTTTCTGCTCTCATCTCCCAGTTTAACACTGGTCCTCTCGGTCATAGCAGAGAATGGGACCCAGCCATCTCTCCACTTCTTCTACCTGCATCCTCTTCCTCCTCGCGTAGTCTTCCACCTGCAGAAAAAACACATTCAGCTTGGTATCTGATGTGTAAAACCTTTCACTTCTTTCCACAAAGATACCTGGGTTACCTCCGGCTGAAAACTACACTCATTACATTATATACCAAATATTCAGCATATAGAAAGAAATACACATCCTGTCCAGGAAATAGTCTCCACGTGGATCTAACGAAGCAAACGAGTTCGTGTCTCCTACTGGATAATTCCTGCGTGGATGACATTTCGCCTTCAACTAGTGCTAGAGAGCAGAAAGACCGGACTCTGTTCCGGACTGATGGAGCATCAGGGGAAGAAGAGAGGAGGATGAATTGATGCAGCATCATGTCTATTGTACAAGCCTGTGGGGAAGTGATCTGGGGTTGCTGCAGTTGCTCAGGTCTACGTTCAGGTCCTGGATGATGATCATTCAGACCTCATCACTACGAGTGAGGGTTGTCGCAGTCTTGCTGTACCTCTCCTCCATCCCTCCAACCGACACTTATTGGCTGTGGGATAAGACCTAACATGATATCCTTCGTGGAAATTTTTTTGGGGTGCAGAGGTTAAATTTTTAGCAGTTTGGAGACTTTTTTCTTTTAACTTGGACTCAGCTTGAGGGCAGACAGGGTAGTCAGGTTGTACTAGACTAGACTATACCATACCATACCATACTATACTATACTATACTCCCATATTTAGTTATTAATTAGGCTAGAAAACACATGCCAACTGTAGGCTACCAGCGTTTAACCTCCACTGGCTTTGCTGGAAATCCTGCACAAAGGGTCACAGTGGGCGGTGGCGGTTGGATTTTTTTTCCTTTTTTGTTCATCATCCTGGTTTCGGGGCTCAGTGGGTGATGCCTTTCACACTCTGGCTTAACAAACCGGGGATTGTGATAGTGACTTCATAGCAGGTTGTGGAACCGACAAAGCAGGTTAGGATGTCAGGGGATTTAGCCTCCTGGAAGTCAGGTTTTTATTACAGGCTTTGTTAAACCTTTTCTCTGGAATACCCCTCAGGTCTCAGTTCAGGATTCATGGGGCTCAGATTGTGAAAGGGTGGTTCAGAGTTGTGACCTGAACCCATGGAGGATCCCTGGGATGTGCTGGAAGTCAGACTCCCATCATCACTACAAGATCTTGGAAGGAAATAAATCTGCAGATGTTGCAGAAGCTTCTAGAAGTGATGACGCAGAGAAGCTGCTGGAAACTCAGATAAAGGAAGTCCAACATGGCAGAGTGGGACTTTCTTTGGACCCGTGGTATACAACAGGTTCTGCTGATCCCAGTCTAGACCTTCATGTGGTCTTGGTGGCTTTCTTCTTCATTTCATCAGTAAAGCTGAATCAGCATCTGGTCTGAATGTCAGCAGGTCAAAGACAGGAAAATCATGGATGCCACGTCTACAAATGGAATCTGTGTGACAGGACGGCTCTATCGGAGATGTGGACCTGTTCATTGGTGATCTTTCCCACGGCGAAGTAGGAGGCCTGAGGGTGGGAGAAGTAGAGTCCAGAGACGGAGGCAGCGGGAGTCATGGCCAGGGACTCTGTCAGACAGATACCTGCACACACACAACACAGTTATGACCACAAAACAGCAGCGCACACATTAATGATGAAGAGAGAGTGAAAAAATCAGCAGCAGCTGCATTTCTATGACAGGTTTTCACAAAATAAATGTGATATTTCAGAAAGAAAAAGTAGTGCTCCCAAAATTACCCACAATGCATCTCTAAAAGTAGTAAGCATACTGTATATGATCCCTAGACGGGTCGATACAGACCACAATGCATTGGAGCAGGAGCAAAAGTGATGACTTGCTAATGAAACAAGGAGCATTCGTCCGTCAGTCTTCTGCTCTGCTATTGTTTTGTTTTTATAATTATTAGTTCAATTCGTGTCAGAAAGAAGATGCTAAATTTTAAAAGTGATGGAAGAAGCTGCATCAGGTGACGAGTGCCACAAACATCAGAGCAGGTTGAAATAAACTGTCAGCTTATTATAACAAGGAAAGAATACATATTCACAGCGTTGGGGTTGCCATGGTGACAGCAGATAGTCCCGTGATCTGCAGTGGGGAGGAAGTAGTGAGCTTCCTGTCCGAGTCGCCATCACAATGTGTGACTATATACAGTGCTGTGTAGTGCATGAGGGTTAGGGTGGGCAATCGGTCACGGCCCCTCTGTCTGGAAAATCATCTCCAGCTCTTTTTCTGTGGTGGAGCATTTCTTTTGGGATGCTATTTTATTATCCAGAAGTAGAAATAAAATAGAGGAAAGGATAGAGGAAAACTATGCAAACAGGGATCTGAGCAGAAATATGAAAATGCAGTAAAAACTTCCTGTAACAACCAACATTTTAACCACCTGAGTGAGACCAACGGCTCTGACCAGTCAGGAAAAATAACATGTCAGGCAGTCTGGAGGTCAGTTCATTTACTTAGAAGATTTAGTCAGTATGGATCATGGTCATCTCCATCCACCCGATACAACAGGTTCCACAGAGATAAGTCAGCAGGTGTGTGTGCAGGATGAGTGTAAACAGTAGCCTGGTCCCGCCCACTAAATTTCACAAGCTCCATATAGTCTGGTTAAGTGGGCTTTTCAACACATCTCCAATCTATCAATTCTGAGCATGTCCAAAGAGGCTCAATGCAGTGAGATGACAGGCAGCACTTCTCTGTTAGCCTTGCTAACATGGAGCAGCAGCGAGTGTTCGACTCCGGGTAGATTCTTTTTCCAGCACATTAAACAGAAAGTTATCTTTGATATATGAGCAACGAGTAGCCCTGGAGACATTTATTGGTCAGAAAGATGTTTTCGCCTTGCTCCCGACCGGCTTCGGTAAGAGTCTGATCTATAAGTTTGCCCCGCTGGCTACACACAAGTCAGAGAAAAGAGTGTTGTGATTGGTTTAAGCTTCAACCAATCCCTAACAGTGGCATTTGAAGGAGGCGGGTCAACCGTCCCTTCTGAGAAACGGTTGTCGTCAAGCTCTTGGCCAGACCAACGCTCGCATTGAAGTCGCGTTAGCCAGGCTATGTAAACGGAGGAATGAGGAGGTTTCTTACCGGTCTTCTCCTGGACACCAGCCAGGCTCCACATGGTGGTCTTCTCTGTGTGGTCAGGCTGGCTGGGATAGCCGGCTGCAGGTCTGATGCCTTTATAACGAACTCTGTGGAGGTCTGAGGCCTGCAGAGCCTCCTCGGCGCTGTAGCCCCACAGCTCCTTCCTCACACGAGCATGAAGCTCCTCGGCAAATGCCTGCAGAGCAGAGAGGAGACGTGGAAAATATGCTATTTTACCTGCTGTATTGCTCTGAAACCTGGAATTCCATTACATTTGTTGGCTTTTTTACGGTTTAGGCAAGGCAAGGCAAGTTTATTTATATAGCGCCTTTTAGGTCCAAGACAATTCAAAGCGCTTTACATTATTTTGCCAACATGGCTGCTGCTCTTTCATGTTCAGCCCAAGTCAGATCCACCTCTTCCTGGGACTGTCTCAGTTTAGAGACAGAAAACTGCAGCTCCTCCTACAGGTGATGGTCAGCAGTCCAGAGGTACAACTGAAACCTCTCTGGGAGAAGAACACGTCCACATCTCCCTCACCGTTTATATAAACTGAATCTTTCTTTTTATTTACTAAATCTTTACTTGTTTTTATGGGTTCTCATTCAGCAACGACTTCCTCTGCTAACTTTCAGCTCTCCAGGCAGACGTTGTCTCCGGGCAGACAACTCAACTGCATTAAAAGTAATCTTGTAATCCTGAAACCCCCCTGATGGATGTGACCAGGAAGCATCCTTACCAGACTCTTAAACCTCTTCGGCTGACTCCTTTAACACAGAGATGTGGAGCAGCGAGAGGGTCCTAGCTGCAGACTGCAGAACAAGGCGGGGCTGGATATCAGGCGGGGTTGGACGTCCAGTCCCGCCCACTCCACGTTTTAATTGGATTAGCCATCTCCTTTCTATTAAATGACAATTTTGTAGCAGATACCGCTAGTTGGAGAACGGAGAGTGAATCTGAATGAGCGAAGGTAC
>JAVQJG010029841.1:0-14559 GCA_036024015.1 Craterocephalus amniculus
TTATTCACCAAACACACATACAGAGCACTTTGGACAGCCTTTTAAGAAGGTTCTGAACCATTACAGACCCAACCAATTTTTTTTTGGCTACTTATCACATCACAGAACAAGGATTAATATCCCACTCAACCATTCTTGATCACCTTTAAGGTTCCTCCTTCAAGGTTATTCCAAATTATCCACATGACAGACATTAATCAAGGGGTGATGTTGCATGTGTGGGAAGAAAAGTATGTTTAGTGATTGATGTGTGATAACAAAAATGTACTGTATCCAAAAAAAGTTAAAAACAAATTGAAACATATACTCACTGAGGCTTATTGTTCACTTATTTACCAACACTGATGTCATGTAAGTGTAGGGCTGAGTATCACTCCTTATTTCCTGAATCAATTCGATTCGATTCAAAACAGCAAAAATCGATTCGATTTCGATTAATTTCGATTCGACTCAATATCGATTAATTTCCAGATGTCACATAAATATTTCTTGAATATTAAGCATTCGCAGCTGGCAATTTTTATGAAATGCTGAAGCAATCTTTCAACAGTGTGTATTTTATATATATTTAATATTCATGTTTTCATTACAATATGTCCAGAAGCACTAGCATGTCACACACATAACTGTAACATTTCGCTGTGAAAATAACCAGTGTTACATGTTAAACAGAATACAGTGTTAACAGAAACACTACAGTAAAAAAGAATGACCAAATAAAAATTAAGCTTTCTTTCTTTAAAAATAAAAAATTAAATTAAAAATAAAAAAGAAATCGATTTTGGCATTTTATGAAATGATTATTGATTTTTTATTCTTGAATCGATTTAACTCAGTTAATCAATTTTCTGAACCCAGCCTCATCTAAGTGTGCTTAAGCCAGCATAAAAAATCTGAGAAATAAAGCAAATTTTACTTGCTCTGTTTCTCATCACCTACTCATGTTTTTCCCTGTGATATGTCCCATGGTAAATGAGTTTCTGTTTTCTTTATAACTGTGTCAGTTTTGAAGCACCAGTACCCACAACTTATCAACCAAAGACTCCACCAGTTCATGCTACTGGACATTTTAAAGAGGATGATTCACTAGAAAAAGAAAAGGAAAAGCAGGTTTACTAATCTGTGTGCTTATGCATTTACATTAATGGAATTCAGTCAGACAGGAATAAAAGACGGCTTTTCATTCGGCAGAGAAGAGCATGACTAAATCCCACCAGGGGAAGAAAGTAATGCACAGCAACATAGTAGGAGGAAATATTCCTTTTTCCCTCCCAAGGTAAAGAAACGGAGCAAACAGAAGAGACACAAGAGAATTTGCAATAAAGGAGACAGAGGCTAGAGCGGAGAGAAATAAGGAAGAAAGGAGTTTATACCCCAGTTTTTCCTGATCAACCTTTTATGAATTTTTGCTTTATGAATTTCATCACTTCAGACCATTGTCACTGCGATAATACTCCTCAAAGCATGATTTAGTTAAACCCAAGTTATTGCCTCTTATCTTGTTGGTCTCCTCTTTAAGGAGGTGCTAACCAAATCCTGCCATCTAAACATTTCTGGGAGTGACTTAGTGAGATTAATGTGTAAGGGGGATATCGATGTGTGTGTGCAGTAAACGTGCCAAAGATGTGACAATGCGGACTAATGATGATGCATGTGTACAGTATGTTTGCACGCGTGTGCTTGTGGCTGATAACAGGTTCCTGCCAGTGTATTAGGCTATGCTGTGTAGCCTGCGTTAAGGACACACAATTTCTATTACACAACCGCATACACATATTATATATGTATATTGTCCACATACATAAGTGGGGAGTAAGTTTTTCCTGCCAAATAGAAGAAGGGCTATCAGGGCTAAGTTGCTACGTGTGTGGCTAGTCGGTGCAAAAATGTGACTTTTTCTTTTTATCAAGTGTTGTTTCAAGTGGCTGTGGACAAAAATGAAGCATTAAAAAAACAGTTTGGCACTGAGAGGAGAATACTTTGTCCGATGAGGAAGATACAAAATGTTACACAACCTTTGCTTAACATGTTGCTGAAAAAAGAACATCCACCCTTCAAACCACATGCTGACTTTGAGCGTTTACTATCTCATCTATTTGTCCTACAACCCCGCAATCCACTCGTCTCTGTCTTTGTAATTTCCACCTCCGTCAACTGCACACACACACACACACACGCACAAATGCAGACAAAAATACATACAATATATTGTGTATCTGTCCAGAGTGGTTGAAGGCCTCCGAATGACCTCTCCAGCTGGCACACTGTGTTCCAGTATTGTCACAACAGCCGTGCATTTCAGCCCTACCGCAGATAATCACACTGGACCCATCCTCTTAAGCTTAGGCTGCCAGTAACGCAAAACACGCCAGCTGCATGCACACACATTCTAACTATGTGTATATAGTCCTCATGTTGAAATTTTTATTCCGGCCTATTTTTATGTATTCGTGGCAGACCATTAAAAGAAGGAAGTGCTAAAGACTGCAAATAAAAATGATCTCTTTTCATCGATATGTATTCTTCTTTGTTGTCTAAAGTATACATGAAATAATAGAAATTTAAATAAATGTAGATATTTATGTGTTTGTCCCTTAATATAGACCTAGTGAAAGCTGTAATCTCCACAGGGTGGTCTATGAGGAAAAGGGACTTAGGAGACTCTGCCATGGACATGGTGGGACATTTTTCATCAGTAGGACCTGAGAAATTTGTCACAGTTGTATTTTTAAATACAAGCGCACTCTTGTGAAGATAGAAAGATGTACTGGACTTACAGCATAGAGAAATTACAACAGACTTGACTTTGCGATTCAATACTTATTGACGCTCAGAGAGACACTTTTTGATTCATTGTTTTGCATCTTTAAATTGCTGTTGGCAAATTATACAAATCACTCCCAAGAGCCAGCAGCACCAGCAGGCTGAACAAACTTATAAAGAAGACTGGTTTCCATCATGGATAACCCCAACCATCCTCTCCACCAAACTCTGGTCAGAAAGCAGAGCGCCTTCTCCAGCAGACATGAACAGCTCTGCTGTCACAGAAACAGGAAATCATCCCATCACTCTGTAAACAACTAAAGCCTGGTTAGACAACAAGCTTTACCTGCTGTTTTTATCCACTTCCATCCATTTTATTGTGCTTATTTGATTCTATTTTGGTGTGCACATAATTTCCACTCACAATTATTTGTTTTTGCAAATCCCTATTTAAATGTATATACCTCCAATTATTCATACTTAATCTCTCCTGCACTGTTGATCTGTATATATTGTACATGCGTGCCAGTGAGTGCCACAGCAGCCCCCAGTTTCTCTGCTTAGGGATCAATAAATGTATCTATCTAATCTGACTATTTAAAGTCTATTTTAAATCCAGCACACAGGGGTGAAGACAAGGAAAAATATGCCAAATTGGATAAGTTTTTGTAAAAGGTATCTCTTTAAGACAGGGCAAAAAACATTGAAAGATCCAGTCAGTTGTGGATAAAACCTATTTGTTTGTATTCTGTTTGTATACGAAAGGAGTACATTTCAGTTCAGTTAATCCTACTTTTAAACTTTTCCTCACATTTCCACTTCTTCTTGCAGACACAGACTGTTCAGGAGGCTCTACAGCGAACTCTTCACTTCTACAGACAACAAGAGATCAGGTATGGTCGCCGTAATATCGGCTCTTCCTCCTGCTCCCATCCTCTTCACTGTCTGCACACCTGCTAACTTGTCTTGGGATCCATGTCATTCATTTCCCTCTGGTTATCCTTTATTTTTCCCACTTGTCTGCTACACGTCACACACCCGTTCAGTCTTTGTAGTTTTTTTCTCCGTCTCTCCCACTGCTCGTACCTCCTGTCACCCTGTCTTCTCCCTCCTTGTTTTGGTCACACAGACACATGAATAAATAGACAAACATGCTCATACAGACACACTCATTCACCTTTTGTCTACACCCTGTCAAAACAGTCGAACTCAGTAGACTGTGCTTAGCCAGGCGCAACACCTACACCGTTCACCGAGCGCATGCTGCATACAGACATAGATGCAGAGCCAGACTTACTCATGCTCCTGCTTTTGAGGTATTTTTATTTCAAATCAAGTTCATAAATGACCACACATGAGGACACAGATCCTTTCAACACTGATACATGACATTGTGCAGCTATTGTATGCTACCAAGTAACTGTATGACTCTTGGATATCGGCTAAGGAGTATTCTGTAGTAGAGCTGGGCAATAAATCAAGATTTTCAGATACATCGAGACTTTGTTACATGAGATATAGAATAGGGGAATATCGTTATTTTGAGTTATAAATATCTCTTTTTTTAGTATTTTGCACACCTGTATCCTTGTTATGGTCATTGATAATATTCTTTATTATCTTAATACACATATACCTTAAATTCAGTCAAATATTTGAATGCACATGTGCTTCTGATCCTTAATAAAAGTGCATTTAGCGCTCAAGACTGTACATTTGAACCGTCTCTTTGTTTACTTGGCCAAAAACAATTATATTGAGATATATACTGTATCGTATTTTATGATTAAGATATATAGACATAAAGATATGAAAATTGGTTCATATCGCCCAGCCCTACTCTGGAGCATGTCGTCAGGGAGCTTTGTCTGCCATTCTACAGTAGACATCACTGTCTACAACAGTCATTTCCACAGCGTATGTTTTTCATCCTTTGTGCTGTACTCAGAATACACTCGGAGCATGTTCACGGAACATTGAGCAATTTATTAGGTCCTCTCATTACTGATGTCACAGTTGATGTGATTATGTAATTTGACAGGTGCCAGGAAGATGGAAGTGGGGAGAGACGGAGAGAGAAGAAAGAGGAGAAGTGCCCATTTCTAGAAAATTCTGGTTCAGAAGAAGATGTGCTACAAATCCTTCAGTACATGGCCACAATATTAGGTGGGTATATGAGGTGAAGTAAAACCTGTGTGAAGTACTTTGTGTTGGCTGTAAAGACGAAGAGCATGAAAGAAAAAGCTTAATATGATGATCTGGCATTGTTGTATTTAAAGTGTGCATGAATATGTAGCCTCTACCTGTTTCTTTCTGTTTCATTGTCGTCGCCCCCCACCCCCCACCCCCAGAAAGTTGCCTCAGACATCGGACTTTTCTAACACATTGTCAGTAATTTTAATGAAAAAGACAGACACAATGTCATGACCCAAGTAGTGCACAAATATACAACGGTGTTACATGTGCAGACACACACTTGCCTACACACTCTGTGTGACTCACTGTGGTGGTTTCTACTGTCTCTAAGGCTCAGTGTTAAAACACATATTGTCATGGTGAGTCATTCAGAAGAGCTTCAACCAGCCTCTGTAACATCTAAGATTTCCTCCAGAATTCCCAATTTACTCCTGAGATATAGGTCAAAACGATCCCAGTTATTCCCTTAAAAAGACTCAGAACTGTACAAGACCATGCATTTTTATGTTTAGCAATCAATAATCTTTGTTTAGCTTTTTTGTCAACAATATAATGACACTTTTTGTAATTATGCTCTTTCTGTATAGCTGAAGTTTAAATGTTCTTTCAAAATTGTCTTTGAAATCTTTGAAAGTTTCGTTCGGTGCTTAATTTCAAGTTGAATTTATATGTGCTTCAACCAATTGTAAGGTTTTACATACTCAGTGGTTTATGATCAGTTGGTTTTTGGAAACAACTCGAAATAATCAGAAATCGCTGAGCATGTAAACCTTAAGAATTTCAAAAGGAATACATTGGTTTAATTGGCAATCAATAGAACAATAAGCATAATAAAACATCAGCACAACACAACATGCCTTTTTAAAAACAAAATAGCTAGAGGAATGAATGAATCGGAAAGTCACTAACTGTGGTTTGTCATCAATCTATGTTAATCTATTCATTCATTTCAGATCATAGTAAGAGCAAGCCAAGCAAGTTGGCCATTTACCGATATCACCCAGCTCTTCCTGAGTTGTACAGAAACCTGACCTGATAAGATATACGCTGTAATCCCTAAATCCTTTTTATGTATTACCACTGGGACCTTCTCCCAGCTGGAAATGACTTGAAATCGCCACAAGGACTGGTTGGAGAAGCCAAAGTGGAACACCTCCAACACCTCCAAAATGTTCTAAGTCCTATTTTTGCCTTGTGTTAAGTGCTGTCAGTTTTCAAGGAGTTTTGGTTTTAAAGATATTTGACATATTTCGGGGATAATTTATAATTCCTTGTTTTTCTACTTTAAAGTGTTATGACATGATTAATTTATCCTATCCTATAATCCTTTCCTATAATTTTAGCAAAGCTTTGATGTTTGATTACTGTGAGTCTGAGTTTTCTGTGATTGATTGGAAATGAATTTGACTGGATTTAAATTTTGCCGTAACAAGATCACGGAGCAGCAGTCTTTATGTAAAGTGTAATTGGAAAACAGAAATATATGATTACTTTTTAGCATGGCTTTTGATGTGCATGTCATGGTTTTTTTTTTTATAGAGAAATTATATTTATGTGTAGATCAAGATGCAAGCCTGCAATAAGGCTGATGCATAGTTCATAGCTTTGTCCTGTAGTAGTATAGCACACTGCTTATTTTTACATTTTTGGTCTTGATAAAGTACTGCCTATGCGACTACTACACAGCAGCTATTAGTTGATTACGCCATCACCTATGTATTAATAAATAAATCATTTGAAGCTACACAAACATTTTCATTTGGTTGTGATTAGACTAAGATGAAATATCTATTTATGAAAGCGATACTTAATTTTTGGATTAAGTATATTGATACTCCAAGTGAGACCTGTTTTGGATAGACTAAACATTTAGTTATATTTGTGTCACACTGTCCATCATGTCAACATTTTGTGTGTAATTGGCACTTTGAATTCTTTATCTCACAGGAGTACCATTCTGTGAGCTGCGAGAGCATTTTGGAGAGGAGTTCTTCGGCCTCTGCTTTGAAGAAAACGAACGAGTGCTTCGGGCTGTGGGTGGCAACCTTCAGGATTTCTTCAATGGGTTTGATGCTATTTTAGAACACATTCGCACCTCCACGGGTCGCCGTGCCTCGTCTGAGAGCCCCTCCTTCCAGTGCAAGGATCCCCTTGAACAAGAGAGGGGGAGACGAAAATTGGACAAAGTTGAAAATGAACAAGACGGAAGGGGGAAGGTGTTGCTCCTTCACTGTTTCAACCCTGCGCCTGTTGTCGGATTGGTCATGCCAGGTTTGATCAGAGCTGTTGCCAGGCGGATCTTTCACTCGGAAGTTGAGGTGGAAGAAGTGCCACCTCTAACTCCCCTGCTGCCCAGTGAAGACACGGAGCATACAGACTGCGACTCCACAACCCCCACTCCCACAGCATCCCCCTCTGCTTCGCCCTCCTCGTCTCCATCTCCTCCATCTCTATTTCCAACCTCTGTTCCGACAGTTTGTCTTTCCTTCCAAATCCAGGAGACATGTCCATCCTCCCTCTCTTCCCACCCGAATTCAGCCTCAGTAAGCACTAAACGGCACCCTCCCACACTCTCCACCAATCCCAGTGATCTGCGCATTGGCCTGGCCACCTTTTGCCGTGCCTTTCCGTTTCACCTCGTCCTGGGTTCTCGCATGGAGCTACTGCAGCTCGGGGAAGGACTGAGAAGACAGGCTCGCATTGAGCCTCACCGGAGCTTCTCGTTTAGGGACTGTTTTGAGATTGTCTCGCCTAAGATGGAGCCCTCATTCCAGGGTATTCTGCTGAGGCTCGCATCCCCATTTACCATCCGTACCAGGCCTGACACCACACAGAGTGGCACCAAGGAAAAGGTAAAGCTATCAAAACGAATCCTACTTTCACAAATTCTACTCTGTGTATATTTTTCTGATATTATTTGCTTAACAAGCTAGGAGTGAAACTAATGGGATCATTGACATCCATATCAATGGATGAATAAATTACTATATTCTAACTTCAAAATATAAAAAAAAGATGGGTCCACTTTTATTATTATTGGAGTCAACAAATCTTGAACGACAGTAATTAATCATCCCAGGAGCAGGTTTTGTCTTTGTTGCCACAGACAGATAAGATTTAAGCTTTCACATGATTCTGTTTCAGTCATGCAGAGATTATCAAAGTCCCAGTGCTTGAATGTGTGCAGGAATGGGCATAATTCCCGTTATTAGGATGAGTTTAGCTGAAACAGTGATGTCGTCAGACATTGTCTTGGTCAAGGACAGGACTTTCTGTACCATCAAAAAATGTTAGAAAAAGAAAAGTCAACCCTGTGCTCCGGTGTTATCATGTAAGAGTATCTACTGTTTTAGTCAAATGAGTGGAAATACACAGTTTGACACAGTTTGTTACCAACGTGCCCTTTGGACACGCTGTGTTCCTTAACAAGGTAGAGTTAAGTTGGAGTTTATTGTAGACGGATATGTTAAGAATTTTCTGGTCTTCTTCCATTTGCTATTAAATATTGGATGTATCATCTTCTAGTTATTCAGGAAATAAGAGGATAAGAAAGGTGGTTCTGTTGGGAGGACTGTGTGTGTTCTGAATGCTTTTCAATCACATGAAATGAAGGCCTGTGATTTTATTTGTCAGTAGAAGGGATGTTTGAATTGGTTCATTTTTGCCAGAAAAATAATTGATCACTTGGAGCTGTGTGTAATATATCCTGCTTTTTATTGATTGGATGCTCTCTGCAGGATGTCAGTAACAGCCCCAAACACCCTGATACAGAACAGAGCTGCCAGAGAAGAGACGGATAGTTTGCAGTGCTGAACATGAGTGTGTTTGTGTCTTGAGGCTCAAGTTAAAGGCTTAAAGTTCCAATATATAACATTTCAAACCTCAATACAGCAAACAACAACTAGCTATGTGAAGATATAGGAGTGTATGGATATTCTTACTATAGTACTCCATGCAAATGCTCTCCCTTTCCGGTTTCAATCTTTTTATTTATGGTTCAGGATGTGCATGTAAATTCACTAGCAATTCTTTCAATGCAAACCAATTTCAGGTTTTTGGCTATGAGTATTACCTTTTTCACAGGACATGAAAGCTTGAGAGGACAGTAGATGTTTAAAGTAGACATGTCATGCTTTTAAATCGTTGCTTTTCACATGTGAATAATTCATTTATGGTTTATATAAAGTAGAACTGCAATCCTTTAGTTTGAAATAGTTGTTAGTATAGCTCCACACACCCTTTCTTAACCCCTGTTCTGAGGTGCGTCTGTAGAGCAGCTCATGTTGGTGCGGTCTCTTTAAATCTGAACAAGAAATTTCCCGCACCGCCCCCTTCCAAGTCACAGAGCGTTCTACTCGGTTCGACTCCACGCTCTTCCGCCCTTATTGAAGTTTTCTAGCAGCGATAGGATTATCTACAGGCAGAGAACGTTTTTTAAAAATGTACACAACGGAAAACTCATGCATGATAAATAAAAGAAACAACAGTTCCACAGCGGAGACAGTCGTACCATGAATAAAAACTTATGTTATGTTTTCCTCTCTCGCCCTCTGTTCCTCCCTTTCTGATGAGATCCTCATTCGCTGCCATGTATTTTTCTATCATCCGATGTAGCCACTATCAGCTGTTGTCTTTTCCTCCAAAGTTGCCCCGCGCCATCTCAGCCATCTGATAACCATCTATTATTTTTCTAGGTAATTTGGAGCATTGGTTGAACAATGACCAGTGTGGAAAAGGGAGAAAGGAAAAAAGTCTCCCGATATCTCCCCATCAGTATTGTATTATCTTGCTGTCCTAGCTAGATCATTAGTAGAAATCAGTCACTGCAGATAAAATATTTATCATATAGTTTCAAAGGTATTAAAGAATATTTAATCACTTAGTTTATGATGAAGCTACAGGTCTCTCAGAGGGACAGAGCCACTCTGACCGTTACCCTGCAGCGGTGAAGCGGAGCCTTTAGTGTGTTTCTCTGCATTAATGCTCCAGCGTTACGCCATTTTCACAGCCATCTTCAGTTCCCAACGTGTCTGATTTAAAATGGCGGATCAATAAACTGTTTACCTAACCATATTTAGCAGGCCCGCAGCAAATACACTGACATAGTAGACAAAAAAACGTAATAGCGAATGGAGAAAACTAAACAGACTGAAAAATATGACCCCAAAAGAATACTAAGATATATACGCAGCACCTGGAGTGAATGAATAACATTTTTCTGCACTCCTGAACCCTGAAAGAACACAAAAACATGTATTTAAGTGCTCAAAAAGTGGATTTTGCATGGTATGCCCCCTTTAAGCCAGAAAAAATGCACAGCTGCTGAGAAGATACATTGACTTAGACTGTTGAAGGTTGAAAAGAAATGTCTGGTGTCAGTGGGACATTTTCAAACAAGTGAAGTTTAAAGAGCACTGTAGAGGGCCTACTTTTTTCTGAATTGATGCCTATAAGTATCATAAAATATAGGGGTGGTGAGAAAAATCGTTTCTAATTGGAATTAGAGATTCTTGTTCATCGAGATTCAGAATCGTTTCAAAATGTCCAAGAATCGATTTTTAAAAAAGCTAAACATTATTAGCTTGACTTTCAAAGCTTAAGTGACAAAGACATGCCAGGTTGGCTAAGTTTAAATAGTTTTTTGATGAAAATTATCAGTTTTCTTTCAACTAATCAACCAATTCCTCAGAATTGTTTCTGGCTTACAGAGGAACGGAGTTAATCAGCACGCTTTGTTACTAAAAGAGGATTGAATGTGAATCAAGATCAGTGTGAATCAAGAATCAATACAGAATCGAATCGTTACCCCATGAATCAGAATCGAATTGCATTGTGAGTTGCTGCAAGATTCACACCCCTAATAAAACACATTGCATTAATTAACTGCCCATCAAATGTTGCATAATATTGTGTTAACATTGTGAATTTGGATGACTTACACATTGTTGGATTCTGTTTTTTGCAACTTTTTTAGAAAAAAGGGTTATACCGTGCTTTGTGGATGGCTCAGCCTCCTAAAAACAGCGACATCACTCTCAAATCCCATCCACTACACACTTGAAAGTGTGTGTTTGTAGAGTGAGTAGGGAAGGCACAGGAATCTTGTGTCACCTGGGCAGAGTAGCAGGAAAAAAAAAAGCCAGAAAAGGAAAGGCTGACATTTTCACAACAAAGGGCAGAGAAAGAGGGCCACAGGCCACGGTAAAGAGGCCACACTCCCCTGTGCTGCACTGCGGGTGTGTGTTTGAGTGGCCTGTGGTATATTTTCAGTTTGACTTCTTTCTTCGCCCGGGGATATTTGCTGTGCAGGAAACATTCAAAGGCTTACTGCAAAGGGCAATTCGCATCTCTCCCGGTCTCTCTTCTTGGTGTGAACACAGTGGTTGCCACACAAGGGAGTGTAAAGAGGTTGTTCTGCCAAAAGCTGTCCTCAAAACCTTGCATCGTATATCTTGTTTTTCCTCACACTGCATTTCTATGGGCTTAGAGACATATTACACAAGGTAGCATCCGCAATTTTTGGAAAATTTGGCCTGCCAGCCTACTCGTTTATTTTCTTCTCTCATGAATAACAGCATGAATAATAGAGAATCACGACACCCTGCCTCATGGAGGTGATGCTTCTGCTGCAGATATCCTGAAATTCCCAGACTCTTTGGGTCAAAGAGTCAACATTTTGCTTCAGATGAGTCAGTGCAGCTGTAAGTAAACAGTGTGTGTGTGTGTGTGTGCAGCATTTGATGTTAGCTGGAGCCTAGACAGCAGCTGTTTGACTTCATCTCCCTCTCAGCAGTTATTCACAGCAAAATAAAAATTTTGCAATTTTCTGTGACATTTGAATCTGCAGTTGTAATCTCTGTTATATAACAAATGCAACTGTACTGTATTTCTAGAGGTCTTTGTGTGTGTTGCATGTGCACCTGCATTTCTGAGTACAAAGAAAATCTTGACAGCAGCACCTTTGATGTGAGGTAGATAAATCACTGCTGTTGCGGTTTGTTTGTTTGTTCGGGGCAGGGTGCTTTAAAAATCACTGCCCTCTCTGTCTTTCTACTATTGATGGGTGTACAAAGCATGGGGAAGGAAGCGGGCAAGTGTATGGATCAGAGGGAAATAAAACAGTTAATGAACATTAAAGGACATTAAAGTTAATCCTGATCCTGATTCAAGTATATATTGAAATAAAATAATCTTAAAAGAGTATTTTTTTTAATGGAACATCAGCATTTTCCTTCACCACCTTCCATTTAGCTGTGTCAGATTTCATCCATACAGCACACAGATTGTGTGAGTTTGTGAGTTTGTGTGTTTACGTTTCACCGTGAGAGCATCTCACAATAAAAGTCGACAAGATAAGAGCATTGCAGCATTTTGTTTGTGTGTGAGGAAAACTGACTCATTGACTCTTTGCTGCTCAATGGCTGTTTATGCAAATGAGTCTATTGACATGGCAGAGTCTGCTAACAAAAGAAAATCCATTAGCTGTCTGTTCCACCTCCTGCTATCCTTCTCCCCTATCTGTCTCTCCTCTTGTCCCTCCTTTCTGTCTTTCAAGTACAGCACATCTCATTCTCCCGTCTCTCTGTGTTTTCTGTGTATCCTCCCTCTTCATTCTCATTCTATTTTTCCATCTCTGGCCTTTCAGTTTTGTCTCCTTTCTCCTCCCTCCTCTCTTTTTAATCTCCTTGGAGAACCCTGTTGCCAATGGCAATGGCAACCTTAATCTGTAAATTTCAGAAATCCTTATATATATAATTGAACATTGCTGAGTGTGCTGAAGGACTTGCTATTGAAAAGAAATTAGAGAGAAAGGGCAATTCTCAATGGGAAGTCACAAAGCTATCCAAAGCATACCATAGCAATTCCAAGAAAAGTCAGGGAATTAAAGCTTTTGGAGCATTATGTTGTTGCTTTCTCTGTCAATACTAAAAGTGTGGTCTGACATTACCAATCAGTGTGTTTCAGGTGGTTATTTTTCTTTTTTTTATCCCACTCTAGTTCAAGTTTGCAGTACTGTAGGTTGTCAGCATTGTATTTTTTGGTTCAAAATGCTCTTTTGGAGATATTTCAAGAAATTCCTCAGCAATGCCTTTGTAATGTCTGAAGAATGCAGTTTTGCGCTGCCTTGACCAGACAACCCTGTGAAAGTTGTAATTTAGGCAGTACATGCTGCCCTAAGATCTCATTGCAATTTTCTGCATGTTGCCATTAAAAAAGCTTAAACAGGCTTTGCAAAGACCACTACCTCAATCCCAGACCACCACAGAGCCTGGCTTTTTGACTTGGTGCTTACAACAGGTTCTGTTGTAGAAAACGGAGCACTAGCCTCTATATTGAATTGCTATGCACTTTTTCATGAATGAATTTGTGCATTTTACAACCTGCCATGAAAATTCCTTTTATTTCAGATGTTGATCAACAAGAATGTTTAATGCCATCAGTATTCAAACCCAAGATCCCACCCTTGTCCTTTATACACTGAAATGCTTTCAGTATTGCTGAAATTTTCTTTGTTTTTAAAGTATGCACTGTAGAGAAAAAAGTGCGCAAATCTTTATTTATGAAATTATGACATGACTATCTGAGGCATATGTTGGCAAAACTGAGGTTTTCTGCCTAGCTTTCTTTTTTTAGTATATTGTATTGTATCACAATTAATATACCAAATATTTTTGGAATGTGTTACAGGCCTCAAATGCAAAAAACAGGATTTCTATTGAATAATGAAATCAAGATTTGCATTGACATAAACTTGAAATTCAAGTAAGAATCACTGGACTTCCTTTTAAATTTAAATGGAAATATTACACAAATGATTCATGCAAGCGGTACTTGAAGAATTGCACGAGTTCAACTTGGACACAACACACTGACCTTTCTAATCTCTTTTGTGTTTTATCTCTCGCCTTTCCACTATTTTGCCGTATTTGCTATTTTTCTTTTCTGGCTTCTGTTTCTTTTGCTTTTCCGTCCTCACAGTTCACTTACTTCGTGGTTCTCTGCGCTGTGATGACAGAGATGCCGGCAGAAGCAGAGTGCAGAGTTAAACAGAGACGCACAACTAGGTCAACGCAACTGCCTCCAGGGATGCGTGTGTATGTGTGTGTCCGTGTGTGTGTGTGAGTTTGTTACACAGTAAGCGAGAAAATGGAAGTGAGACAGAAACAGAGACCGACACTGAGCTGAGAATAAGGTGGGGAGACACTGGCATAATTAAACCTACTGTACATGAATAAAACAGCAACAAAAACAGTTCAATCAGGAGAGACCAATGACGAGGTGACATACATTTATTGATTGTGTTACAATCAGAATGTGCTTTGGCGGATAGACCCCGACGTGCAGTCATCTGCCAAGAGGGAGGAGGCTATTCATACGACAAGCAATTCCCCCAAAAGTGAGAAGTAATATAAAAACTACTTACGATTACTGCAGCAGGGCTAAGGTAAACAAAGGTTAAAAGACAAGGCAATACCTGAGGCAGGAGCCAGCCAGGCCCTGATTAAGAGAGAGAAGAATAAGGGCAAAAGAGCAGGAAGATGCCGGGCAGAGTCGCTACCTGAGGTCTTGTGCGCCAGCCAGGCTCAGGTTAGAAATATC
>JAVQJG010029852.1:0-13352 GCA_036024015.1 Craterocephalus amniculus
ACTCAAACATTATGAAGTCATTCCAGTCCGTCCTGATGTCTTGTGTTCTGATGCACTGTACATATCTGCTGGAGTTTTTAAAAAGTTCCTCTGTATACCAGACCTTTAGTGAATGAATCCGTTTGGCACTGCAAATGGCCGCCACAGCGTCCAGGTATTTCATCTCCTTCATGAATGTGGAGCAGTGAGTCATTCTGTGATCTTGTCCAGTTGTCCCTTTCATTCTAGCCAAAACCTCAGACCGTGACAGCAAACCAATGACCCTTTGACATTCCTAAACCAAAATGGCACACGTGCTGCCTGAAGTAAAAACTTCTTGATCACAGTGAAGATTCTTTGGTTACAGGATGACAGGAAGACCAGATGAGTCCCTAAAAGTTATGAATTAGTCATTTGAAGGGACTGTTGCTATTATTGCACCATAACAAATTGACATCCCTTCTGAACATGTGCACTCCTTATTTTTCTTACACTGATCCGAGTTTGCTGTTTCTTTGTCAGTAAGAGTCCAGCCACTCTACCACTGTGTTTCTTCATTAATACAATGATAATTAAATAGTAGTTTTGGCTCACTCTGGCATTTTTTGTGAGCAGTGGAGTGTTTCTGAAAAGTTTCATGGTACCTCAGCATCTTAATGCTGCATGTAAAAATGCTGGTTCGTCTTCACCGCCAACCCTTACTGATTGAAAATTTGCTTTTCACCTGAAATTCTTTGGTAACTTGGATCTCTGCGAGGTGCAAACGCAGTTCTTACACCATGTGCATGGACATCTGAGAAGAGGAGCCGTACTGACGTCCATCACAAGAGCTGCTGCCCTGCTGGCCGCCGCTGGAGTTGCTGATCATGTGCATAGTGTCCATGCTACCATTGGACAAATACTGGCGCTCAGCGAAGGCCCCTGCAGGGGTGGAGGAGCAGAGCAATCCCCCTTGGGGTTTTTCAGGGCTTGCAGCCAGTCGAGGAGAGGTGGGGAAGTTGTATCCATAAAGGTTGTAAGGATTGTGGAGGGAGAAAGCATTGTAAGAGCCCTGCTGCACATGGTGGTGGCTTCCGCTGAACATGTGGGCAGAGGAAGGGGAGGAACCTGATGAAGAGGACGAGGCAGAGCTGGAGCCACCTCCGGCTTGCATCACGTACTGAAGCTGAGATGCTGGGAAAGAGCCGAGCTGACCGCTATAGGCATCCATCTTGCTACCGTTGCTGCCGCCGCTGGCACTGCCGGTCAGGGAGGCGTGAGTGCCGCCCTGCATGCCAGCAGCAATCAAGGAGGAAGTCCTCTGTGGCAGGAAGGATTCAGAGGGTTGAGCAGAAGCCACAGCGCCTCCTGCAGCTTGGAGGCGTCCATAAGAAGTGTCAGCCAGCCCGCCGTAGCCCTGCAGTGCCGCCATGTTGCTGCGGGCACAGGCGGGGTACTCGGACAAGCCCAGGTTGCAGAGTTGACTTTCTCTGCAGCCCACATTGAAGGTGTTTGGGGCCAGGTGGAAGGTCGGGGGGGAGCAGGAAGGGGACAGGAGGTGTGCGGCACCAGAGGGAGAAGGGGTTCCTGTGCTGGAGGTGGTGGGAGAAGTGCCTGTGCTGCCACCTAGAAAACAACATGCAGAGAGAGAAATTCTGATTCTTTTATCTCTATCAACAGCATTTCTTTTAAATAATTTCCTTGTTGACATTTTTCAAAAACAGTACAATGTTTCAGCATGAATAGCTATATCATGTGGTAATCAGCAGTATTAACCCTTTTATGCAGAGCTACAGAGGACGCCTATTTGACAGCTGTTTTCCACTTTATTCATGGGTGTAGCTGGAAAATTCCTTATTTTGCCACTTCAAACTGTCACTTACTGTAGAATAAACATTTATACATGTACATATATTGGAATAACCAAACTTTCTTTTGTGATAAATAGGAAAAGAAAAATATTACAGCCATATTTTTATAGACTATCCATAAAATATACATATGGAAAGCATATTTAGTTAATCATTTTGAGTAAACTATCAAAGAGTGAAATATGGATGGAAAATCGATGGAAGTAAATTACTAAATGCAAAAAAAAATCACGTGGCACTGTTTCTTAAAACTTCATGCATCATAGGGTTAAGTTGATTTTTTTTAAGACAAAAGTTCGAAGGAAAATGTATTAGAAATATCGATGACTCGTTGTTTATTTTACACACTTTGATCAAGGAAGACTTTTTTTTTATTATTTCATTTTTTGTTCATGAACTCATCGTGGACCACTTCCTGTCCACCTTTGACCTTCATACTGTGTGGCAAGAAACAAACAAGATTCCTGCATGTGCAAGAGGGGCGGTTTTTTTTATTTAAATCCCTTTGCCAGACGTCTATGCCTTTTTTCTACCCTGCTGCAGTGCAGGACAAATCTGCTCCACAACTGGATAAAAAATTGCATGATCTTATTTAAAACAGGCATCCTCCCATCTCATAACGAACATAACAAGCTTTAATCTCTTTGAGTCTTGGGCACAAACTCTGTACAAATAATTATTCATGATCATTCCTTCATCTTACAGTACGATTCTCTTTGTCTCTTCCCTCTTTTACGTCGCACACAGAAGCACGCTGGATCATACGGGAGCATTTCCAAGTAGAGGAAAATCAGTCAACTAAAGTGAGCAGGACACACACTGAACTGATCTTCTGCTAGTTGGATATATAACCTTCTTAAGCCAGATCTACTTTCTAAACTGCATGCACTGCTCTTCGACAATGTGCTGGACGCAAGTAAAGTAAAATATATGGCTCCAGCGTGGAGATAAATTCAGTTTTGACTTTGTCTGGTCAGCAGAGCTGCGCCTCACACATGTATACACATTTACAAACCTTCACTGGCACAAATGATTTCCACAACTAAGGTCTCTCAGAGAGAAACAATATGTGGATATCAGTCACATACTTATCTATTAATGAGCATTTGGCCAGTGTTCATGCGGCTGTTGGAGAAATTAAGTCTGAAACCAGAATGAGGAGGACGAGGCATAACTAAATAATCCAAGACTCGCTTGGCTGGAGTTCTGATTTTGCACCATATGCCTTCGATAATATCACAAACGCTCTGTTTTATTCAAGGAGATAGAGAGTTGGGGGGGGTGTTGAAGGGAAAGAGAGAAATAAAGAAAAGAGAGAAGGCAAAAAGTAAGCTGGTCATAAGTGGATGAAGGAAAAAGAAGAGAAGTGAGAGAAGAGAGAAGGATAGTTTGGTGATGTCATGTTTTCCTCTAGGTAATAAGGCTTGAGGTGCTTCAGTATGGAGGGAGAACGGCTGATTACTTGAAAGGAAAAGGGTGTCTGCTGCCATAAGGGCAAAGCTGCACACTGCACCACAGCACAGTGTCTGCAGGGTGACAAAGAGTTCATTGGCAATGCAAGGGCTTTAATTAAATCCTAATCACCGGAGAGGAGTTTCTGGATAACAAACACGTCAGCCTGCTCAGACAAAATATGAAGCATCACGTCATGCTGACCTCCACAGCTAACAGAGACAGGGTCGGTTAGGAACCAGAGCCGTTTCAGCACGGCCAGACCCGATATGAGCCATGACTAAGTCCTCGCTGCCGACACTGGAGCTGACAGAGAGGGAGGTGGCACGGCCGGCGCTGACTCGGATGGCAGGGCCGCCCAAAACCCACGGTTTTACGATTTTATTTTCAAGGGGCTGCGCGTGATGTAAAAAGTTCAGCAGACGCAGGCAAGCCTGCCAAAGAAGCAGCGTATGGCCAATCTCAAATGAAGGACAAGCATGGCTGATTCCGAGTGCGGTGATATATGCAGGGAAAATATGCTGATAGAGTTCAGGTTGGGACAGAAAAGTACCGGGGTCATGCTAGCTACCACTGCACGCTACAATGAATCCAAAAAGCCCTGTGGATAATTAGGCAACATGTACTGAAATAAATTCCCATTCAATAAAATACTAAATTAACGAGAAATTCAGAATTTTCAAGACAACAGTAATCATAATCATGGAGGACAGTTTACAGTTTATTCCTGATACAGTAAGTCCAGATGCTGCAAAGCATTTTAGCAACGAAGCAAATGCTTTGTGAACGGCTCCTTCATCTTTTTGGATTATACATTTTGCTGTTTGCTCTCAGTAGAACACATCATCAGGTGTATTTTAGTCGATCAGAATAAAACAAGTGCATTCAGCCATTATTCTCCATGTTTCTGCTTTATGCATAAAGGGTCCAGACTTTGGGTCCAAGTTTGACTTCAAATTAGAAGGAGACTGAGCAGAGTAAGGGATCGTTTTTAATTAGTCTCCCAGGGAGATAATATGAAATTGCATACCTTGCTGTTTCTGCATGTTGGTAAAATCTTCAAATGTGAGGGTCCTTACTGGAGGTCTCCAGAAAGCATACGTCTCCATGATTGCCTCCAGGCCGGTCCTGACAGAGAAATATGCAGACGTGGGTATTTCAGGTAACACATACACACAAAGAAGACATAAAAAACAAGAGGGAGTTTGATATTCAGCGTGTGACTCTTCTGGAGCATTGTTCCCTTTTATTACCTGGGTTGATCAGGTTCTGTGCTTTCCACGTACCTCGGTAATGGAAATACAAGTTTTCATAGAGGCAGAGCCAATATCCTCTGATATGATCTTCACAGAATGGAACAGAGTAGAATAAAATAGAAAAGACTTTATTGTACTGTAATATACAAGTATAATGAGATTTTAAAATATTTTGGGTACATTCGTTCTGATTTTGATGTGGCTTCTAGCAATATGACTTAAATGTTTAACCACAAAATCATGACATCTTAATGCTTTTTTGTCATTTAAATTCAGTTGTATTTTTCAGCATTTAAAAGGCCTTTCCTGCATTTCCCTTTCTTTTAAATACATTCTCATACATTCATATCCAAAATAAGGATGATTAATCAAGTATAAAGAGCCTTATAAACTGTAAGCTTCCCTTGTAAATGCAAATTTGTTTAGCACAACACAGCCAGACCACCTTTTTGTTTTAATGATAAAAACACAGTACGCTACATCTTGCCAGAGACTGTACTTGAATGCAACATCACCTTTCTCATCATACAAACAAAGCTGAGCATCTTGAAATCTGTAAGATGTGTTATTTCTTGGCAAATTTGCTGCCTTTAGATGAAACAGATATTATAGGTGTACCTATGGAGGATTGAATATTGGGTTTTGGGGGGAAAAAGAGTGCAAAAGTGATAAAACAGCAAATCGGTAAACATGTTTTGTTTAAGAGACTAAGAAAGGGTGATGCTGTTAATTTAGATGATCGACCGGCAGGGGGGACTGACATGAGAGGGAGACACAAAGGTGAGTAGTAAATGTTCAAGTTTGAGTTGGAGCCCGACACCGAGGCGGGAAACTACAGTCTGGTTGGAGGAAACTGGGGCCATTAAAAGGGAATAAGTTTTTACTGTGCACATAAATCTGAGGTGATGTTTCATATTGAATCTGTACATGCTTCTCCTTCCTGCTTGATTTACTTCCCTGCAGGCCGCTCAGCCTCTTCCCGGGAAACCAGCACGCGTCACTGTTCCTCCTGTTATTTTAGGCCGGCTAACTCCCAAAGCGTGGCAGCTCGTTAGAGCGCCGCGCTAATCTGGCCTGCCCTCGCCATCACTGCGCTCATTCAAACGGTCCAACCACTGCGGGACCACAGCCCAACACATGAGTCGTATCCCTTCGTTGGGGCATAAAGCCCACTAGGCAGACACAACTGACCACACCACCATTATTTACTGTAGAGCTTAGGTAAGGACTGCTGTGAGATCCAGTATGAAACTCATGAAGAGAAAAACAAGATGGAATTAAATGAAGAGTAAGAAGTATAGGTTTTCCCAGAATTTCCCAGTTGGTAATGTTCCACTTCAAACATGCTGCACTGCCCCCCCCCAAAAAATTGCTATGGTTTTGTTTTTCTGACTCTGAATGTTTATGTCGCTCATACCCTATAACAATATAATGTTCAACAGACTCGCATGGCAACAATAAAGCATGTCACACCTGTTTTTGTGTTTGCAGCTTCTTGGCTCTAACAGTTACAGTTGCAGCTGTTGCCTAATTTTATATTTGGATGAATTAACTCCAAAGAGGGCAATCACAGTGAGTCTGGTATTTTAATAGAGATTATGCCATAAGTGTTTGTGCTACACAGCATCCAGTGAAGCGGATATTGTTTTTTTCCACTTTAGGTTCCTGTGAAAAGCTCAGAGGAGTGCTACTAGATAATATATTTACTGTAGTGTGAAAATTATACCCTTTTTCAAAAAGCTCAGTCTGCTGATTGGTCATCTCCACTGCCCTGATGAGACATTTAGATTTAGACAAATGATTCTTAAAAAATATCAAGATTTCTTTATCCAGATACTGTTGTAGAGCATATAATGCAATACAGATCGCATACAGACTTAAAATTAACTTAAAATAGGTGATAATGTGCCTTGTGAGTTTTTCTATAATCTTATTTGCCTTTGTTTCTTTTTCAAATAAATTAAAGTACTTTTATTTTACCACAGAAGAATCTGTTCCTGACTGCTTAAGTCAGGCTACTGTCATATTGACAATACAGCACCCATCCAGATTAAACTCCTAAATCGCTGTGTGAAAGTCTGGTTTAAGGTTTTATCTTATCAAAGAAAGAATCAAAGAAAAAGAAGCATAATTAAACATTCAATTCAAAATTATTCAAAGGGGGATTTTAAGGTAGAAGAAGGAGAGTTCACTTTCTGCATTTTAAAGGGTCCTTTAATCTGAACACAAAAAAAGGCTTCAGGGAAGGAATCCCAAGCAGTACGTGACGATAAATGTATTATCTATTTCTCTATGGACAAATATCTCATTCTGTTATCTTTTCATCTGTAGGTTTTTCTGCAAATAATGCCAATTCATAAATCAAACGGTCTATTGTTTGGAAAATGAAAAAAGATGTCTCAAATATCTTTGTGCCAATAATGTAGACCATATGAGGGGGCTGCTTTCACGTACGGAGGGGTCTGGTAGTTCAGTTCAGTACATCCCTTCTGGCCCCCCCATCCTACGCCAATGTTATATATGATAGTTCAACAATGGAGAAAAAACAACACAAATGAAAAGATGGAGAGGATGAAAAGCATAAGGTTACCTAACAACTTTATCATTTTGTTTACGTATACAGTGATAATAATAACAACAACAATAATAATAATAATGAATATTAAATAATAATAAATATCAAATAATAATAAATCTTCTGGCTAGCATCTCTCTAATTGTGACAAAGCAAATGATCTGATCTGTCATGTTGTTTCTGTGTGGTATTTACAGTGAAGCAATCTTAATGTCACATTTAAGACTGTGACAATCCATCTCTTTTAATGCATATTAGATGCTATGAGGTCCATGGTTTTCATGAATGGAGAGTAGCTGCAACATGACTGGAGGTGCCCTAAGTCTACGTATGATGTAAGGCTTGCCAGCTTCACCCTGTTGTATGGTCTACAAAAATATGGAATAAGAAGAAAACATCAATTCATAAGTCCAGACAGTGTTTATAACCCTGTTACTCAGGCCATGGTGACTTCCAGGTCACAAGATGTCTAGACGTCTAGTGGCTAAATTTTGTTATACGTAGCCATTGTTCCAAAAGCATTTTACGACTATGTTTTAGTCCCAAGCAGGTCCTAACTATGTGCTGAAATGTTTATATATTTAAAAGACTGAATGTCAAACACTTTTTGGGGAGGATGGCGGGCGAGGGGATGTTAAGGAAGATACAAAAAAGATCCAAAATTAATAGTGTTCATATAATGTGAACCAACACTCAACTCTAAGACGTTGCTCATCCAGAAAGAATTCCTCCATTTCTTTACCTGCTTCATCCTGTGACCACAGATATGCAATCATTTGCAATTAAAGGTAGAGGGGCCTATGAATGAACTGCTTGCACCATGGCAAAAGCACACCCACAGTAAACAAGTCCTCTGGCTCGTTTGTCATATGTTCATACCCTTAAATTTAACTCACAATTCCATACTGTAAAGTACCGCCCGTACGATTTATGTTCCATATCGGAGTAAACGTCACTGACAAGTCTATCATTTAACGAGCCACAAAGTCTGCATAAGGAGGACGGAGAGGAAGGAGAAAGGGGGGGGTGCTTGGATGGAGCAGTAAGGTGCAGTTTTTAACCATAAGCCTTTGTGTGCTGTGAGATTGAGGCCAACATACGGTACATTCCATCAGTAAGACTTCACAGAAACACTTCTCACACCTGCTAGTCGGGTTTAGACAAAAATGATACATCCCAAGGATTAGAAAACTACTAAACTAAAATACATTCTTTTTACAATGCCTCTGTTATTGGACACCATTTTACAGACTAACATGGCTACATGCATTTTTCTTCTAGGAAGTCAATGATGCAGTGAAACAGCATCAGAAAACGTAACTGCAAATGACCGTGAACTGGAATAAGCAGGTTTCAAAGATAAATGTCCAGGACTAAAAACACTAACGAAGTGGGTAGACAAGACTTTTCACTCATTCACAGGAAGGGGACCCACACGTAGGCACTAGTCTAAAAGAAAGTTTATATAAGTTTATAGGTAAAAGAGTAAGTGAGATTTACTCTCCGAATAGACAACGCTTTTGTATTTACTCCAAAAACAGTATCTAATTAAATTAGGGGATACTTTTGTTAGAAGTTTGTGGCATTTCTGGGGTGACAGTTAAGGGGCTAATGATAACAAGTATCACACAATGATATGTTTTGATATTATAATGATATTATAAAGATATATATATTGTTTAGTTAAAAAGAAACTGATAAAAAATAAGAAGATCTAAAACTGCTGCAGATGATTGCTGAAGACAGAAAAAGATTAAAGTTTCTAAATATAATTTTTATTGTGAAAAGAAGAATAGCAAGTTTAGAATTATATGTTATATTTTTCCAGATCTGCCATTAACATCTTAGAGTGGATGAAAATGGACAAATGTGGACAGCAAATGAAGCGGGACAGTCCCCTTGTTCTCTCATCTCCAGCTCTCTTATGCATGATGACATCATTTCTTAAGATTGTTAACATAACCAGTAAACAAGTTGGAGGAATATGTGGAGGAAACCAAGGGATTTCCATGAAAGACACACATGTGACTAAAGTGACAGAAAAGTGTTTTTTTTTTTCAAACTTGTGATGAGATGGGAGCAACACCCAACTCTTTTTAGCTGAGAAACTAAAATAAATCAAACCTATAATTAGTAGAAAAACAACAAAACTGGTAACCTTTTAGTCAGTGACTTGGTCGAGATGATGAATGAAGAAGGATATTTATGGTTTACCTGTTTCGTCCTGAATCCCGGAATCCTTTGGCAAATGGGTTGCGGTCGATCTTTAGTCTGGTGATCTAGAAATGGATGAAAAACATTATTTGTTACTGTAGTAAGTTGTAACTTTCCCAAAGTGCTTAATTCAAAGAAGACCTTAGATTAGAGTCAGTTCAAGATGTTATTCTTTTATTTGCAGGAAAATGTTGATAAAATCTCTTCCTCTCTCTTCTTTAAGCTCTTAATCGAATAACATTGTCATATTTAGATAAAAAAAACAAGAGCTTCTTACCTGCTGGTTCTGATAGGCAGTAACAGTGGTGAAGACGGTCTCTGGGAAGCTGAAAGTCTTTACTCCCTCCCCACTTGGCACAACCTTGTTTGGGGACAGTTCGCTGCTGAAGTCCTTCCTGATGACATGTACACGAGGCTGGTACTTGTGCATGGAGTGGAGGATGATCTGCAGTCAGAAAAAGTGATAGATGGTGGTAAAGGAGGTGTTTTTATGCTGCTGTTTCAGTGTTTGAGCGGGTTGATGAGTTGAGTTTGCTGAACGAAGGCCTTTGCAGTGTAAGAAATATATCACAAACCATGTGTGCCTGTAAATTTCTAGATCAAAACGTTCTCTTTTTTTTTTTTATACTCTTATTCGTATCAATTAACTCCATAGATTTTTTTATCAGGACTATGTGACACCCAGCGGAAACTAACTTCAGACTGCAGTGACGCTTGCTCGAGGATTATTTCACAGCAGAGCAGAGGCGTCAGACGGTGTCGGCCCCCGCCTCGCCTCAGGGTCTCAGTCTGCTCTTGATTAATCTGAGAGTGAGAAAACCTCCCCAGAGCCAAACACCCCCCAACCCTCCCCAAGCTGTGCTACAACTGAGGGGGTCATTTAAACCAGGGCTGCATGGGGGGAAAAACATCTCTGAATATCTAAAACATTGCACTAAATGTTCCAGGGCTCAAACCCAATGCAGATAAATGCATAAACTGTGGCGGGGCTGCTGCATGGAGACACACAGATGCTGCTTCAATCTGCATCCTCATTTTGTACAAACTCGTCTTCCTTTGTGCTTTTCAGCATTCACGTTTGTGGTGTTTTAGCATACCCTGCCCATAGATAACTTGTCAATAAAACCGTGGTGGCACTCTGGTGTCTTTTTTATTCCTCTGGGGCTCAGTAAATGTTACCAAAAATTGTATCTCCAAAGAAAGAAAGCGTCTCCAGACACATTTCTCCACATAAGTTCCACCCCACGGACATATTTTCACTTTTGTGGGTTATTTTCATGCCGCTGCGCTTAAATTGGTGAAACAGCATTTTGAACATGGAAATAAAAATATGTAAGAATCCCTTTAGGAGTATAAGTATACACATAATCACTGCAGACCAGGCTGATTTCTCAAACTTTATGCCTTTACTCACCACAACATTTCAAGTAATTGGATACAGAATTACTTTATTATCTAATCAGTCATTGTATCCATAAGTGCTTCTGAAAGAAACATTAATGCATGTAAGATTTTACCTATAGAGCTACCAAAGCTACCAAAAAACTCTTAGAAAGCATCTCATTAAATTCATATTAACTTGATCCCGAACATATTTTAAACAGCAGAGACGTCGAAACAGCTGCACGAAGGCCCAGAGGATTCATGCCTTTGGCCCCTGGTCAGCTTGAGGTGATATGAAGTCAAAGCAGATCACACGTAGTCTCTGAACTCAGAACAAACGACTCGGGGAGCAGCCAGAGGACAAGGGCTGACAGTTGTTCACGCTCAAATACAATTAGGTTAATACAAGATGTTTTCATTTACATGGAAGATAATGATGTCCCTTCAGTCCCCTTTGAAAATTATTTGGGCATCAAAACAAGCGACATCAACACATACGTAACAGATGTCCTGCACAGAGTTCTAAATGCTTCACTGACCATGAAAGATCAGTAACCGAAGCAATATATTAATCAGACTCTGGCTGAACTCCTGAGATTTGTGAAAATAGAGAGGAAGCAGACTGGCACCTCAGTGAGAATCAAGTGAATCTGTGTGGCACCGCCGCACATTTCATACAAGATGGAAAAGAAAATAAAGTTCCAGCTTTCAAACGTTATTTACGCTATTTTGAAGAGAAACAGGCAAATGATCTAAGCAGACGGCAAAAATATTTAAAGTGGAGTTCACAACGGTCGCGCACAACAGCATCAATACGTTACAATGCATCATTAACAGCAAAGAACAAAAGAGGAAAAAATCTTTTGGCTTGTTCAGCAAGCTTGAGCATTTTACTAGATTTTCCCACAGAGCAGCAAGACAACAACAGAGTGACAGTGTGAGGCGGATCTGAAGCCGTGAGGGGAAAGAGAATCCGTTCAGGCACAAAGACCTCTAAAGGCCTGTTAGCTAAAAGTATGAATGATGTGAGAATAACTGGACTTGCAATCATGGACGTATGGGAGAACACAAGTTTTCCTGCTCAATATAGGATTATGAAAATTTACGAATTTAAGAATAAAATGTATATATAGATTATTTTATTTGGCAGAGTATATCTTAAAACTGTGTATTGTATCCAATTTCAGTTTTATGATAATGTATTATTGGGTCGCTCATTCTCCTCTACAATGCCAAACATGATTCACTATACTCCACAACTAGTTGGCATCCCTGTAAAATTAACTGAAAGGATGTGTAATGCATACTTTAGCAAACAGAGCAGTTCCAGCACTCTAAATTTGATCCCAAACATGAGAATCATTCTAACAGACACTTAAACCAAACAACGAAATGCATTTTTATAGAGACTGAATAATTTTGCCTGTATACTTACTGTAAAAGTTTGAAAACACGACTTAAAAAACACGAATTGAAAACATTTTACACCGTTTTAACTGAGGGTATGTTTAACCATCTGCAGTTCCAAAAGGGTCCTTGGTAAGCAAATTGTATATTTGTGTTTTGATTAAATCAAATCCTAATCAAATGAGTGCCATATTTTATACAGATTGTTTTGTCTTTCTCAGTTTCTTCATTTGTAAAGCAAATGTATATGCTTTTTATTAAAGTTACATTAAAATATGACGTCCATCTGTGCAATGGCTTTTAATACATTTATCATTTAACAGCATTTAAAAGAAAAATGCAGGTAAATATTCATTGTTGTGTTTGCAAGTTTTGATAGTTAAGAGACAAGACGTACAGTATTTATTTATGTTCTAACCATTTTTGATGCGAGACAATGCACCTCCGGATGCATCCACCGTCCTGTTTTTTTGGAAATTTGTTTTTCCTCACAGACCCTGCTTCTGTTGTGATGACTGATAAGGCGTATTTCCTTTACGCTGTCTGTTTCTGATTCTGTCTGTTTCAAATTTCACAACATCACAAGCTAAAAGGACGAGTGAGAGGCGGTGAGCTTTCCCACACAGGAAGTTTCAAAATTAATTTCTTTTGCCCTTTTAGCACCCGCCAGGACACAAAGAGCCTAAACTGAGCAGTGGGAGAGGAAAAACAAACTTTCAACTTGCACCCATATGTTCTGACATACATCACCGCAGAGCAGACGAGCTCATCTGCAGAGCAGTGAGACAGTGGAGATCTGCGGTGAAGACATGTGAAGCTGCCATTTTGTTGCAGCGCTGAGAAGGCTCGCTGTGATGGCGGCAGCACCACACCATGTTTACATTCATCACAACACCTACTGTGCTACTCCTCTATAAGTAATATGGTGATTTGTAGCACTCCTTTTCAACAGCATCTCTGACAGCAGCGATCAAAGAGGCCTCCTTTCAGCGCTCTGACAGTCAGGACCGGCACTGTGCAAGGCAAGGCAAGGCAAGGCAAGTTTATTTATATAGCGCTTTTCAGGTCCAAGACAATTCAAAGTGCTTTACATACAACATAAGAATTACAATAAGAGGAACATAAAATCAAACACAAAATCATTCAAAAATGGCGATTAAGTCTAAAGTAAAATGCACATCATGATCTTTTGTTTCACTTGTTTGCAGCATAATAATAGCTAAGAACTGCTTCTCT
>JAVQJG010029857.1:0-37229 GCA_036024015.1 Craterocephalus amniculus
CCATCATCCATCATCCATCCATCCATCATTCATCCATCCATCCATCCATCCATCATCCATCCATCATCCATCCATCAATCAATCACGCCTAATGCTTCTCTTTTCTCATCGGAGACAACATCATCGCAGACGAAGCCTCGCGCCGCTGGACCGATTCCTCCCCGTGTTTCGGCTCGCCGCACTGCCCCAGCCTGCCGCCGAGGCTCCTCAGCCCCTGCATCCACACGGCCCCCCCCAGCCCCATGCGCCCCCGCCGCCTGCTGGACGACCCCCCCGCCCAGCAGGGCAGCCTGGAGGAGCTGAGGAGCAGCGTGCAGCTGGCCACCAGCTCCATGCAGAGCAGCACCAAGGACATGCAGCTCCTCGGGGAGAGGATGGCGGCCGCCACCGAGCGCATGACGGAGATGGCGCAGGACAACTCGCAGGCCGTGGCGCTGCTCACGCAGGTGGTGGAGCGGCTGCAGACGCTCCTCGCCGCCGGAAACCTTACGAACCGGAAGCCTGCAGACGGCAAGCAGAGCTCGTCTTTAACGCAGCGGTCCAGATGTTCCTCCTCCTCCTCCAGCTGCAGCTTTTTAGAAGCTGAAGCCCTGAAAGTAAAACAGCAGAGCCAGGCTGAAGCTTCCAGACGTCCGCTCACCAACGGACTGTTGGTCGAGTCCGAGAAGACGTCCGCCTCCCTGAAAGGCCGCCGGAAGAAGAAGAAGAAGAGGAAATGAGAGGATGGATGTTCCACCTGCAGACTCAGCGGTAGTCCATGATGTTTTCTGTTCTCCTTCATCTTCATCCTCCGTGTTTTCTCCACAAACACGTTCAGCAGCGTCCTGCTAACTTCCATTTCACCCCGCAGTGGTTGCATCCTGTCACCGCCGCCTGCATCTCCAACATCTGTAACATCTGTAAATCACTGACTCTCCTCTGTTCTCAGGGGGCGACCATAAAGAGAAACGACATCACGGGGGAGATCTTCGTAGCCCGGGTGATTCACGGAGGCCTGGCCGATCGAAGTGGTGAGACATTCTTGATCTGAATCCCTTTAAAGCGTTAAACTTCTGAAGTTTAGTTGTGGGATCAAATGAAACTTGCTCATCACACACTTGTTATTAATTCTGAAAATGCCTGCAGAGCTGATTCAATCACTCCTACCTCATTCCAGCAGGAAATCTGACCTAAATGTGACTAATTAGGAGATTTTTAAAGACTGAGCTTGAAGATATGAGTTTCCGGTTTTTGACCAGCATGAAGTGATGGAGTAGCTCTTTCATCGCTCAGGGGACGAATCTGTTTACATTTTTATATAGATTTACACAAAGCTACTTATATGTCTGACATCCCAAACATGATCAAGATCAGTATTGATAAAGGCAGTACAGACATTTTATCTAAAAACCTTTTTAATTAAACTGTATAGCAGAAGTAGGAAATTTAAACTTATTTTTTTTGTTTGTAAACAAAGTCCAAAGTCCTCTGTGAGAACAGTATTGATCTCATCACACGGATGATACCGATACAAGTCTTGGTATTGATACAATCGATATTTGATTGATCTGGTCATCCCTGATAAAAAAAATATGATAATGAAGCTAAAGTTTGGATGCTGGATATAATTGCCATGAATGATTTTATGGATGCTGAAGTCGTTAACATGACCTGGACCACTTTCAGTAACCCCTTTTTCTGTAAGTTACTAGTTTCTTTATCATTTTTAGTTTTCTTTTTAAATCTGAGCAAGCTGTTTCTACTTAACACCATCATCATAGATATTCCTCTGTGTTTTTGTCCACAAACCGACCTAAGACTTTTTTTCCTTTTTAGACACATGGCCGATGTCATTTTTCACCCATTTGATCTTACAGATGAATGCCTAGTTTTAACCACATAAAGCCAAATGTATCTTATTTAATTAAAACAATTTCTGAGACATTTTGCATGACTTAATGTAAAAACTTGCTCAAAACCCTTTTGTGTACATCATGATACTTGTCTTTACCCCCCAAATGAATAAAAATAAAAGCATAAAAAAAAAAAATTGACATGTCATTCAGTAAAAAGTGGTAAATAAACCACCCCAAAAACTTTTCTAATTTTTTTCCCTATGTTGTAAAAGGACCCAATAAAGACTTTAGATTGAAATGACAGGAGTTTTCTCCTTATTTTTTCTTAGGTTGGGCTTTAAAGGGTTAATTACGTGTTTTCTGTGTGTTCAGGTCTGCTGCATGCAGGGGACAGGATCGTAGAGGTGAATGGCTTTCCTGTGGACGGCATGGAGCCTGAGCAAGTCATCCAAGTTGTGGTGAGTGATGAAACACATGTTTAATGTTGTGTCTCTTTAAACGAGGGATGTTCTGCGTCATCATAGCAGTAAAAATTATTTATTATGTGAATTCTATCTCTAAAATGTGACACAATATTTTTTCGTCTCTGGTGTCCAACGATGTTCCTTCTTTTGTTCATTGGTTCAAATTGGGGATGCAAATTATCAAGTAATTCATCAATCAATAGTTGTTTCATCTTATTAATCAATGATTGATGAACTGATAAGCGGCATTTTTTTCTGAGAAGCTGAATTTCCCTCTGAATCAACAGGTTCCTTTCTACGAAAAAGCAAATCATATTCCTTATTAAAAGATTTATTCTTAACAGCAGGAAACGACATATTCACTAATGGAATAATGCAACAAAGATATTATTATTATGATTATTATTAATAATCATAATAATAATAATAATTTAATCTAATATAATGGATTAAATTACCATGCCTACTGTTTCTCTGGTGTTCCTGCATGTGCATTAAGGATTTCTGACATTAAGTGCGCCCTCATGTGGGCTAGCAAGGAATTACAGACTTAAAACTATCAATAATTTTTTTCAATCGAATAATTTGTTATCAACGATTAATTGATAATCAATTGTTCGATTTAAATATGAATAGTAATAAGTTTTCTCTTGGACAAAAAGTTAAAACAAGCTGAGTTTAATTGTTGATCCACGTTGTTTCTTCTAACCAGCAAGCTCGCTCCCACGGTACCATCATGTTCAAAGTCGTTCCCATCACAGAGAGGGCGGTCCACAACCAGACCATGGTGAGCCCACCTCCTCCTCCTCCGCTAATCTATTCACCACCGTATACGTGTAAACGGATTAACCCTGTGTGTGCCAGCTGTACGTGCGCTGCATGGCCGACTACAGCCCTCAGCAGGACCCCACCATCCCCTGCGCCGACGCCGGGATGAGCTTCAGGAGAGGCGACGTGCTGGAGATCGTGGATCAGACCGACGCCCTCTGGTGGCAGGCCAAGAAGCTGCCCAGCAGCACGTCCTGCGCCGGCCTCATCCCCTCCACCAACCTGCTGAAACGGTCAGAGCAGCATTTACCATTTACCAGCAGAGTTCTAACTTTTTATTTAATGTCATGAACATGTTTTAATCATTTCTGCCATTTCTGCTGGTTTAATGCTCTCTGGACACATTTCTGTTTTTCTGTTTAGTTTTAGTTTAGATTGTTAAACATTAATGTCAATTTGATATTTTTAAATTTCCCTTTGTATTTATACAGTTTCAAAATTTAAAAAAATGAAGGAAAAGAATCCAGTGCAGATATGTTGTTAATAGGAGGATTTCCCTTTGGAAAGAGTCTTTAAGTTCATGCTTGTTAGGATTTTATTCTATTGTTCCTGCTTTGAATATCTAGTTCAGTGACATTTTGTGTTTATTTTTTCATGCAAAGGTCTTAAGCAGTTTTTGGTCAGTAGGAAAGTGAAAAAAACCTTCAGTTTTCACCATTTTGGGGACTTAATGTTGCGTAGAATAATTATATTTTCATATTCCTTCAGAATTTTCTATTTCCCCTCCTTTTAATATGAAGATTATTTATCCTGTTTAACAGTTAACACAAAGCTAGTTTTAGGGTTTTTTTTCTCCACATCTTTGATCAGTGGATTTAGATTCTCTTTCATAAACTTTTAAAATATCTTGGATACCTTTTTAAATCCTTTTTGTCATGACACAGCTGAAAACACATTCCTATCTTCTTCCGGTCTTTTGCTGCTTTTTAGGGGGCAGCAAATATTTATATTAATAGATTATTTTGCGATTAAACAGGAATAAAGTCGGTGTTTTTAATTGGTTGACACAGGAAGCAGAGGGAGTTCTGGTGGTCTCAGCCTTACCAGCCTCACGCCTGCATACAGATCTGTAAGTCCTGCCTTTGTTCTAACACCGAATCCTAACATTGAAGTCTCCTGCACGACTTCACACAGCAGTTTTCTTTGTTTTGCCTCATGCTTACTGCAGTGAGCACTGTAGACGAAGGTAAGGAGAGAGTAGACAGAGTAGAATCATTAGTTGTGTCAAGTTATTTTTTTGCCATATCTGACTTTTTATTCCACCTGCAGAGGATGACCTGATGGCCATTGATGACAAATGTGTGGAAGCAGGTAATATTTACTCTTCTTTTATCTCTCATGCACATTTCCTGGCTTCTTTGTGTTTTGATTTCATGTGTTTTCCTTTGGGTTAGACGAGGAAGCCTTTGAATCCGGTAGGTAAGTCTTTGTTGGTTTAACCTGCTTGCCTCTGATTGGAGGGTCTGTTCGTGCTTCATCACAAAATTTTCCTTCGTGTTTTTATTTTTTAATATCTTCCTGATGTCGGCCGGGAAAACGTCAGAGGAGCTCAGAGAAGGTGAGAAAACCAGGAGTTAATGGAAAACAATAATGGGAAAATTAGAATATCCTAGAAAATGTGTTTTATTCAGGCAATTCAGCATAAAAGGTGAAACCAACACATTTTATGAACTAAGTACAAATGTAAGATTTTACATTTTTGTATTCAAAATCCATTTGTATTGATTTCATGCAAAGTTTTTAAATTTTTTAAAACATTTTTCTGGAGCTGCAAATCCTGATCAGCAAAATCTAAACAAATAAAAGCTGAAATATATTGATTTGCAAACTATTTGTCTGATATATGTACATTTCATCTTTAAAGTTAAGTTACAGGTACTACTTAGTAATTAGAATATCCTGAAAAAGTGTTGCATTTCTGTAGCACTTCTGTAGTATCAAAATATTTCTGCTTTTATTTTTTTAGATTTTGGTGATCAGGATTTGCAGCTTCAGAAAACCTCAAATCAAAAAACTAAATGTAAACAAAACTAAATTAACTACAAAAGCTAACGTCTCTACTCCTTCCACCAGAGGAGGATGACTTCAGCAGCAACATTGAAGGAGTATATTTAGGTAAATCTTTAAACTCTGCATGATTTATGTGGGGTTTTTTGTGTTTTTTTACGTTGCATTCTGATAATTTGTCCTTTTTTCAGCGGGTTTCCGGCGCAGCATGCGTCTGTGTCGGCGGCGCTGCCACAGCACCGTGCAGCCGTCCTGCCACACTCGCTGTCAGAGCGGCTGCTCCAGCGCGCTCAACAACCCGTACGAGGAGGTGGTTCGCTACCAGCGCCACCCGGAGGACACCAACCGCCTCATCGTCCTCTTAGGTGGAGAAACATGTCTCATTTGGATGCTTCTGGTTTTAATTTAGTCATTTCTGTTCATTGAGAATGTTAAACAAAATGAAAACGGGCTTTTCTTCAGGTCCGTCCGGTGTGGGGGTGAATGAGCTCCGGAGGCGCCTGATTGAGATGAACCCCAACATCTTCCAGGGAGCCGTGCCTCGTACGTAATTCCTTGATTAAAGCCGTTTGTTCTTTCCTGTGATGATTAAACGGGCTGACCTGTTTGCATCTCTTCCTTTATCAGACACCACGAGAGCACCCAGAGGCTACGAAGAGTCCGGCAGAGAGTATTACTTCACCAGCCGGGAGGTGTTCGACAACATGCTCTATAACAACAGGTGCTGTTTGCGCGTCCTGCTCCAGATGGATGGCCTGCTTTTCAAGCGTGGCCAGGATCTTTCCAGCTTTCCTCCTGATTTGATTTCTATATGATTTATTTTTGGGTGCAGATTCGATTTAAATAGCGATTCTCGGTATTCTTCGATATTGCAGATTTTGTTGAGGAAAACAAAGAATTTTACAAAAGATTTTTTTGCAATTTTTTAAAATTGAAATTCAATATTCTTCTGCTATATAAAATAACAACACAATAGGCAAATATAAAAATATAAAACAATGAAAATTAAATATTTAAATGGATAAAAATGTAAATTTGTAACTGAGGCCAGATATGGTTAAAACTTCTTTTACTTTCTACAGAAAATCTAGATTGTTCATCATGTTTCCCAAATTTTAGTCCATTAAATAAAGTTTTCATTATTTTTAGATTATAATGCTGTTATGTTACTGGTCCGGTTTACTAGAGATTGAATTAGGTAGTAAGTGGCCCCTGAACTTAATCAAGTTTTACACCTCTGCTCTGCTTTGAATAAGATATGAGTTGATGGGATTCACAGATCACTGCCTCTGTTTATTTACATTTTACTAAGGGTCCCAGGTTTTAACGCTGAGCTGAACTGCTGGTGTCTGTGTTTTTTGTAAAAAGAGGAATGTGGCCAACAGGTTCCTGGAGTACGGCGAGTATAAGGGGAACATGTACGGCACCAGCATCATGTCTGTACGGGAAGTTCTGAGCAGCGGGAAGATCTGCATCATTGACATCGAGCCAAACGTGAGTCCAGGATTCTGGTTCAGGACGGGGGGTGGAGATGGGGGGTTTCCGTTATAAAATGCAATAAATTGTTTTGTAAATGCAGGCGATTCAGGCTGTGAGGACCCACGAACTGCAGGCCTACATCATCTACGTGAAGCCTCCAACTCTGGAGCGCCTCAGAGACACGCGGCAGGATTCCTACATCACCACCAACTACTACGTCAACCGGCCCTTCAAGGTACGCGGGGCCACATGTTCCTCATTTCAGGACTTCTCCTTTTGGTTGGTGTTAAAGCTTTTCATCATTCTGGGCTGAAATAAATTTGGACTTTGGTTTCCCTCAACAGGATGAAGACTTCCAGGAGATGGAGGAAGCGGCGCGTAAGATCGAGTCGCATTACCTGCAGTTCTTCGATCATGTGATCGTTAACGATGAGCTGCAGGATTCCTGCGTGCAGCTGCTGACGGCGGTGAGGAAGGCACAAGACGAGCCGCAGTGGGTCCCCGCCAGCTGGATACGACCCACCGCAGAATCATGAGACAAGCAGATATATATTAAAAAGATAAATATTTAAAAAATGGCAGCAAGTTTTGAGATTTCTATGATTTTTTTTTTTTTTTTACTTGACTGTTAAATTCATGATCTCATGGAAATTTAGATGATGAAATGTGAAAAATATTCACACTTTTATATGTATGTTTGTAGGAAGCTTGATCTTTAAATCTGTGAGAAGCTGGACTCAAGCCTAAAGAAATCCCCTGTTAATGTCAGATTTTGTTTTGGCTCCCTTTTCTGTAAATTAGAAAGTTTTAAACTCTTTTCTTTGATGTGCTTTTGCAGCTGTGGAGTTAAAATTAGAAGGAGGTTGTTTTCTGTTCACAATGTGATGCCCTGAATTGTTTTTTTTATGAATAAATCACATTGAATTCCTACAGAAAGGTGTTGCATTCACTTGGGAAAAAATGAGCGAGATGAACTTGTGAAACAGTCAGTTTGGTTTTACTTATTTAAGTAGAATGTTGATTTTTTTTTAAATAAATGAATTAATTTTTCCCTTAAAATGTTTAAATCAGTTTTCTTAATTTATTAGATAATTTATCATATTTCTTTTCTGTTTTTCTGAATTCACAAGAATTTTGGACATCTAAGTTATTCAGAAAAAAGTTTTCTGTGGTGAAATTAGCTTTTTTAATTTTTTTTATTTTTATGATATTCAGAAAAACTCAACAGTTTTGTATCAGTAACAGTAAACAGTAGCCATCTAATAAATTAAAAAAAGCTTTCTTATCATGATTTCAAGTTAAATTAAATACTCTTCAATAATTTCCAGCCCTACTCCATACTTAAATTATTTTTTCAAATTGATGTTTACTAATTAGAAATGTAAGAATTTTATGTTTAAACGCGTCACCTTGTGTTTTGCTATAGTCTACAATTGCTCACTGAATGCCTCAAAAGAAAGAAAAACTTTTTTGAAGGATTAAAGAGCTGTTTGGCAAACTCTTGCAGAACTTGTCTTTATTATTATTTTTATTATTGTTGTTGTTGTTGTTATTTATTAATAAATACATATATTTATTTACTTTTATTAGAATTTTATTTTAATTAATAATAGATAAACCAGAAGCACGTTTTTCTTTAACATAAATGTCGTCTAAGCAGTGGCTTTTATATTTAAAGTAATGTGAAACTTTATTAAAAGACCCTCATTGGCTTAATTAGTTATTTTTCTTTGGCTTGTACCCTGACCGGAAGTTTGGTGTGCTTCTCTTAAACACTTCCGGGGTAGGACCGCTCGGATTGTAAACAACAGGAATGGCGTTTAATTCGATTTAAAACTCTCGTTTCTAACAAAATACGCGTATGTGCTTTGGATAGTTTAGTTAGATTGATTTACAATGGCGGCTTTTTAGGTGAAATTTGAACAAAATGGACCCGGGAGACTCAACGGTATTTTTTTTTCCCCTTTACTTTTTTAGAATAACGGTTGTTGAGCTGCTTTTTAACCGCCTCCATCACTATCCCCGTATTATTTTCCTAAATCTTGATGTACCGTTTAACATTAATACTGTTTGTACGTTTGAATCTGCTAGTTTGAAGCATCAGACTTTGGCTGATAATTAAAGGTGAACATTTTTAATAACTCGTAGTTGTGTTTTTTCTTTTAATCAGAAAATGAGGGCCAGGGAGCTGCCGCCTCTTCCACAGGTCAGTAAATTACATCCAGATGATCCTGAAATTTAAAGCAAGTATATAAATAAGTTCCGGTTAAAGGGAGAAATGCAGTGTGAAGTGCAACCTCATTTAGCATCCAGAACAAGAATGAACATTTTGGTTAAGTTAGGAAGGGTTTCAGGAGGAAGTCTCGTGCAGCACAGGTTAGTTTTTCAGACCAAAGAGGAGAAATTTGGTTATAAATCACTCATAACATCTGTCTAGCATGGCGGTGGAGGGATGATGATCTGGGCCTGGACACTCCAGTCAGAGTGAATTGTAACTCCTCTGTATATTTTTCTAGTGAGTTAACTGGTCTGACAGCTAAAACTGGGCTGAATGAGTTGTGCAATAGGACCATGATCACAAACACTGCAGCAAATCTGCAACACAATGACTTAACAGATTCAAGATGTTGACATGATATACAGTATGGATGGGCATAATTAATCAATAATCGATGAATCGATTATTAAGATTTTAGTTTATTACATTATCTTTAATCAATTAATCAAATACATCTTTAGACTGGTGCTGAATTTGTATGTAAGTTCATATTTATTTTTAAAATCTAAAAAGGGAACAAACTAGGTTTTTTCTACCTTACTTTATTTAAATATAGGCTATAAATATATAAATAATTAATTTTAATATTAATCAGAATCAGCTTTATTGCCAAGTACGTGAACACATACAATGAATTTGACTTTGGTATTTTGCAGTACCCTCTCATGCTTGACAAATAGAAAAATTTTAATAAATAAACACAACAATAATATAACAAAGAAACTAACAGAGAAAATTAACATAATATAACAAACATAACATAATATAACTTGTTTAAAGTGATCAGTGGAGTGCAATGACGTGGGTGCAATGGTGCATTTCTGTAGCTTATATACATGATATAGAGTTTTTATTTGCACAGTATATACAGTTGTGTTTAATATGTATTGTTGTTCATAGAACTGTTTATTGATGTTATGAATGTTTATATTCATGATTCAGCCTGGTGTTAAATGTTCAGAGCTCTATAGCGCCTGCCGGGGGGGAGAAGGTGAAAGAGGTTGTGTTCGGGGTGTGATCGCTACTTAATTTTCCTGATAATCGATTAAAGACAATTTAATCGAATGTCCATCCCTAATATACAGTCATAATCCAGACAAGGGTTGGGCGTAATTAATCAATTTTAACTGATTACATTACCTTTTAATAGATTAATTGAATGCATTTTCTTCAGACTGGTGCTGAAGTTGTATGTAAGTTCATATTTTCCAGTGTAACCATTGATTGGATCCCATTTAACTGCCACAAGAGTCGTTCATCTTGTAATACAAATCTGAATAAGGAAACACTAGTGTTTTTTTCTACTTTCACCTCATTTTAATGATCAACACAGGCTATAAATATCAAATTTTAACATAGATTGTTATTCCTCCTGATAATCCATTAAGAAAATTTAATCAAATACCCATCCCTGATCCAGACCTCGACCTGGTTGAAATGCTGTAAGGCTCAATGAGCTGAAGCGATTATGTGGTAAAGAGGAATGGAGCAGAAGTCTTCCAACATGATGTGAGAGACTGATGGCCTCATACAGAAAACCAGGACATCACCTACTGATCATACAAAGCTGATGATGATGATGTAGAAATCTTGATATGTTAATCATGGGGTGCACTTAGTTTTTCACACACTGCTGCTGCATTTCAGCTTTATTTCAGTTAAATAGTGGCCCTGTCTATTCTGTCAGGATGTGTTGTTTCTGTTTCATTTCCTGTCTCCTCTGGACACAAAACCTTTGAATCCAATCATGATTCAAAGGTTTTGAGTCTCTTTTGAGCGTGGCTGCATGTGGGATATCTGGTGGATAGATCGTTCTTATTGCATACCAATATTAAACTTTTTAGTTTAGTTTGCTTGATTTGTTTGTAGTTTGGTGGCATTTTGTGGACAATAGTGAAGATATAAGTCAATTTATCAGATGAACTGATGCAGAGAAAGATCAATTTTTCTCCCAGAATTAAGTGAGCATTATTTTTATAATATTGTTTATCCAGGTGGAATCAGCTCGGCTTCAAACGGTGGGGTTATTTTTCTGTCTTTCACAGTTCTGTTAAAGTAAATTATTCAACAAATAAACAAATAATCTGTAGGAAATCTGTAGATGTACTGTGACAAAAATGGATCAAACTTATTGGGTCTTTGATCCATTTTAAACAAAAGAGTGAGGTACAAGTGTATTTAATAAAAATTTCATTATAGGCAGTCACATTTTAAAAGTATGTAATAAAACAGAAAATCCTGACAGGATCAAGTCTGTCTGTGCATACAAAGCTTTTTGTGCTTTCTTTCCTCAGACTTTTCTCACTGTTTTCAACATAAAAAATATTAAGATAGCTTCTTCTGTTGTTTAATAGTAATGAAACCATTTAAAAATTAAGAAAATGGAGGAAAATACATAAATCCTGCAGTAATCTTAACAAATGCAGCTCAGACAGATGATGTCTCCTGTACGAACGCTCACACTTCTGCTGCTCCGAGTCTTTGTAAAAAGGTTGGAGTTGTGAGACCTCTGGCCTGAATAATCCTCAATCCTGGCAGATTTAGCCGAGGATTTAGCAGTCAGGGAGTCATGTGTGGCTTCTCCTCAGTCTGACTCCGTTCTTGGGTGAAATGGCCAGAAAGACGACAGTAAGTTTTTTTATTATCTGGGCAGTTTGATGCGATTGTCTTTTAGCTGAGAATCTTGGATTGTCTGGATAAAAACACAAACCAGCTCAGGTGTTACGTAAGCGTGCCGGACTTAAATACCCTCTGATGTGTGTGTCCGGTTGTGTAACAGCAGGTTTGTTTATATTTATCTCTTTTTTCCAATATGTTTCTTTCTTTGCCGATCACTTATTATTACAGAAGCAAGATGACTTATTGCCATATTTCATCTGATGTTGCTGTGAGCAAACATTTAAAAGCTGCTGGGCTCATTAGTTCTGTTTCTAAGTGTACAGGCAGGCTAAGAAAAGTTCACACTCTTTAAAAAGGTTTCTCGAGGTCTTACATGTTGTAGAGATTAGTTAAAAGAGAAAATATTTTTAAGTTAGTTAGTTTTTCATTGTTCTGGACAAAATATCAGACTGTTTCATTATTTTCAGCTACACGTGTTAACTCCAAATAACGAATTAGCCTCAAATTCCTGCTTTTTTCCTTCTGCTGTTTATCTCAGGAAGAAGCAACAAATTATACAAAGTATTCAGAAATCCAAATAAATGGTCAATATTTTAAGGGCTTCTTTGTCTTTGCTAGTTTGATAAAATTGAGTTAATTAGATGTTTAAAATCTGCATATAATTGGAAATAAAACATCAAATCCTGTTTAATCTACCAACAGGATTTGAACAGGATCAGCAGCACATGTGCATTAAAATAGTTGACTGAAATTAAAGTAGGTGGGTATTAAAATTCTGACAACTATTTCTCAATGTCCATAAAAAAATACAGTTGTGGAAAATGCCAAAATAGAGATACTTTTTAGTCAAAACAAGCTGACCCGAAATAAACGATATTCCTTCATTCTGTCTTAGGTGAAAAAGTTTCAGTCTATTTCCCAGCTCTGGTAAACCTGCAAGATACACAAAGGGAGGCTGAGACTGTCAGATATTCTTAGAGTAGTTTATACATTTAAAAAATGTTTCACTTTATTTAACAAAGGAAATAAATAAAGAAAATTCAATGTAAATCCTATTTCTTAGATTAGAAAATTTTTTATTTATACAATTTTTTTGATATAAATCTATTTTATATTTATATTTATGCATTTACATATTTTGTTTTTAAATTACACATGTATTAAAACCAGAGCACAATGGATCTATAACAACCACACAACATTCATTCTCAGGTATCTGAAACAAACAAAAAAAAAAAACAGTATTTCACATTATGATCAGACTAACTTACCAAATTCATCCAGCGGGCCAGATTGGACCTTCTGGCGGGCCGGGTTTGGCCCCCGGGCCATATGTTTGCCCCCTGGTGTAGAAGCCGCACACATCTGTCCAGGTAGTTTCGGTGTGCAATGGAAGAAAGTGACGTTGTTTCTTTGTGTGTCGTCAGCGAGGGCAGAGAGCGCTTCCCACCATGTCCAGGTAGGAGATCTTTTTACTTCTAACCCAACCTTTGACAGAAAGCTCAATACTTTGTCTTAACTTTCTCTTTGTTTGTTTTTCTTTTGTGATTTCTTCTGTCCTACAGTCAGGATGCAGCCGGTGAGTCAGAATTTATCTTAAATGCGATTTTATTTTCCTTTTATTTGACTTATTTAGCTGGAATTTATGTGTTTATGATTTTACACAGGAGACGTCCCAGCACCAAAACGCAAGAAGAAGAGGGTGAGGAAGGAGATAAATGGAGTTGATGACTTGGATGGTAGGAAAACAAACTTACTGACCATCACTGGATTTTCACATTTAAGAGTAAATGTGTGTCAGATGGTTTAACTTATTATTCTGTTTGGTCTCAGATCAGGGGATGGAGATGGGAGGCCTCGGCAGCCGGAGAGCGTCCGAGGTCGGAGAGCAGCTCACCCTCGAGGCATCAACAGATGTGCTGCAGCAGAAGAGGAAGAAGAAGAAGAAAAGTTCCACCATAGGTGAGGCCAGTCTGCATGGCATCCCGAGCAGCCAATAGGATCATTGCTGTTTCAGAATAAGTGAAACTTCAGGATGTGTTCGTGTTTTTAGATCTGGAAGATGACCAAGCCGACCTGGTGAACGGAGATACCGGAGATCAGACCACGGATGGAGAGGAGTTGGTCCGAAAACCCAGAAAGAGAAAGTGAGAAATGCTAATAATTAGGGATTGGGAAATTGGCTCGAAAATTCCAATATCAGGATTTTTTATTTCATAATCTTAAAATCATTTTTTCTTGTTAAAAAAAAATAAGGGGATCTTTTTTTTCAAACTTTAATATCGACATTTTGTTATTTCAAATTTTTTAAAAATCTTTTTTTTTGTTAAATTGAATATTTGGATATTTTTTATTTGACAATTTTGAAATTGGTTGTTTTTTGTTAAAAAAATCTTGTTTCAAATAAATGCCAAAAATAAAAAGTTAAATAATGTAATTTTTTTATTATGAGATAATAATAAAAATCAAATAAATTTTTAAGCTTTTTTTTAATCTTCATTTTTTTATCTTTATCTTTTGTACTTTACAGACAGCAAATGCTGGTCTGGCTACTGTGTTGTTTTTTCCTTAATTGAAAGTAAGAAAAAAAACTAGCAAAAAGATCTTTTGTAATATTTTTTGTTTTTTTCCACAAAAATCTGGAAGAATCAAAAGTATCACAATTGAACTCGAAACAATAACCAAAAAATTGCAAAGGAATCGAATCATGAGGAAACCATATCGTCCAAACTTTTACTAATAATCAGTGAATCATCGGCTGGTTTGTTGTCTGAAACTTTTCCCCGATTCTTCAACGCATCAGGAAGTCAAAAGTTGCTGAGTCGCAGCTTCCTGAGGAGCTGGACATAGAAGAGGACGACATCATCGCCGACTCCTCATCTCCGATCCCGCAGCATTCGCTGTTCTCGGCGCCGCAGGGGCAGAGCCAGCCGGTGGGGAAAGTCTTCGTGGAGAGGACCAGTGAGTAGCAGACGGAGAAGATGGAAACGCGGCTTTTAGGTTATTATTAAACTAAAACGCGAGCGTGTGTTCGCCTGCAGAGCGATTCCAGGCCGCAGAGCGCTCCGACTGGAGGAGGGCCAGCGAGCAGGTGGACAACATGACCGACTTCCAGCACATGCAGCCCATGTGGACCACCAGAGACGTCTCCGTCAGAGTCCACCAAGGCTTCAGGTAAGAAATAAACTCTTTTTAATGAATAATGCTGCATGTGAAGCTTCATGCTCCTCCCCGCCTCCTCCAGGGTGTTTGGCTTGTACTGCCACGGCTTCCTGGCCGGCTACGCCGTGTGGAACGTGGTGGTGGTGTACATGCTGGCCGGCCAGCACCTCACCACTCTGTCCAACCTGCTGGAGCAGTACTACGGCCTGGCCTACCCCTCCCAGTCCCTGCTCTACATGCTGCTGGCCATCAGCACCGTGGCCGCCTTCGACAGGTAAAAACACGCAAAACCAAAGAGTTTTCACATGATGCACGGACCAACGGGAGCAAACGGGGAATGAAATCAGTGGAGACTCTTTTAAATTTGAGGTTAAATAATAAAAATCAGGCTATATTTATGCTAATATGTCTTTTATGTAAGACATACAACAAGTTACGATAATTTCACTTGCATAATAGCGTCTAAAGACTTGTCTGTAGATTAAAGCGTTCATCTACCAAATCAGATAGTGAGTTAAATTCCTAGAATTCCCAGTGCATTTGTCAAAGTTTCCATGGGCAAGACTCTAAAATTAGACAATTCTGTACAACTGTATAAACTGAGACATGTTGTTTAAATGGGTATTGGCTACAGTTACATGATGTTGTTTAATTCAGAATTAATAAATTCTGGATTAAATAATTCAGAATTAAAACCTTCTCCTTCTGGTTTACATGGAAATATTAATTCTGAAATTGTGGTTTACATGGAAAGCAAGTTTTCTTGATTCCGCTTTAAATCCAGGGTTTGTAGGGCTCTGATTGGTTGGGTGGTGGAAGTGACGTATCGTATGTACGAACATGTACCGCAAGTTAAAATGGAGTAAACCAGCCTCCTCATTCAGGATTAAGTTTCATTCAGAATAAACATTTTCATTTGGAATTGAGTGTTTACATGCTCATTTTCACCTGTTTAAAGCTGAATTAGGTTTAATTCTGAATAAAGAGGAATAAAACTCTCATGTAAACGTAGTCCATGTTGCTTCATGTGTTTAATATCTGTATGGATGGGATGCAGATGAAAATCAGTATTTAATTCCCTCATGCAGCTCTGATGTTTCATGGAAATAACAGCTCAGGTTCAGAAACACGTCGATAAACCTGTGGAAACCATGAATGCAGGTTTAAGCTCCATTGTGCAAAGAAGAATGTGAACAGGATCCAGAAACAGCGCGTCTCTACAAGCTTTGTGAGCAAGAACTAAAGCTTAAAACTTGTTAATATGGGATTAAATCATAACTGGCTTTATATCTGACCATAAAATGACTAAAACATTAAAACACAGAAAGGAAAGCAGGGCTAAACTTTGCACTTATTCACTTGTGCAACAAAACCTCCAAACTCACTGAACAACATCTGCGAGGGCAAAAGAAAACAAGTTCGCATACAAAAGTCTCCTTGTTCCCATCGCTGCAGGAAGCTTAGAGCCTGAAACCTACAGAGACTCCTTTAAGAAACGCTAGAGGCCCACTGGAACCAGCCAGAGACACTAATGTTATCGAATCTTTGTTTAAACTGCCACAGAAATGAAGCATAACACACGTTTCATCTGTTTGGATTCAGTTTCAGAGTAAATGAACAGACTCTGCTGCAGCTATGTTAACGTAGTTTGGCTCTTTGTTTTGTTTTCTGTCTGTCTAAAAATGAAACTTGTTCGTCAGAGTGAATCTGGCCAAAGGCTCCATGGCTCTGCGGGAGTTCATCACGCTGGATCCGGTGGCTCTTGCATCATTTTGTGAGTCCACGCTGTTCTTAGACTGATTATTAAAGACTGTTTCATCTGTTTGGCTCAGTCTGACGTTCTTTGTTTCTTCCAGTGTATTTCTCAGCTTTGGTCCTTTCTCTGAGTCAGCAGATGACCAGTGACCGAATCAACCTCTACCCTTCCTTCAACACAACGTTATGGTGGGTTCAGTGTGGTCATCTGACATCGTGGTGTCACTTTAAAGCCTGGATTTGAATCCCTAATGTATTTTCTTCTTTAGGCCTCCGGGGTCTGAGCACCAGATTCTCCACCCCTGGGTGACCATTAACCTGGTGGTGGCGCTGCTGGTGGGCCTGGCGTGGGTTTTTATCGCCACCAGACCAGAGACAGACTACACTGAGGGTATGAGAGAATAATCACTGCTGCTGCCTGCGTCTAATACTCCAGATCCACCTTAAAAAGCAGCTTTTCTTACCTTTTCCTGCCCGTTTAGGTTATCTGATGGCTATGGAAATCGAGCCTCCGAAGCCTGAAGACAAATCGGAAATGACGGCCTGAGAAGAAGAAGCTGCTGAACGTCTGCTTGGATTTCTTTGCAGCTTTGTTGATGTGTTGCACATATTTGTCTGTGAATGTGTCATAGAGTATTTTTGTATTTTTGAAATGTGCTCATCTCTTTTTAAATAAAGGGGTTTAACTAATCCAGGGATGTTTCTTTGCATTTAATTTAATGAGATGTTTATGTATTGAATCAAATACATTTACTTTTTAATACTTTCCAAGGCTTACACAAATAGTTATTGGAAAAAAGTCCTTAACTAATAACAATGCTTTTAAAACTATACAGTGACAGGTTAAAGCCCTGCATTTAAACAATTGGTAAGAAATGCAGAATAGTTTACTCAGTTTAAAAGTTATTAGGTGAACTGAACATAATACAAAGCAAGCTGCAAGCTGCAAGCAGCTGCAGGTCAACTGGAGGAATTAAAAATTTTTGGATCACATTACAAGTTAAAATTCTTGATATTAAATATTGATAAGGAAATCAATATTTGTGTTGTGTTTGTATATGTGTGTGTGATGATAAATGTGTCAAAGAAGAGAGCATTATCATGTGTGATTTTGATCTTTGATCTTTTTATATTTTTAATATGTTTTTACATTTTAAAGCACATTGTGATCCATCATGATGTAAGAAAAGTAGGCCTACTACATAAATAGTTTGATTTTATTTTATATGAAATATGTTTACTAACTTATAAAGCAGTTTAAGTGTTAGTCATTAGAAGAACCATTAACATTAATAAAAGCATGTAATCAAATTGCAAAATTATTTAAATTGTTAAATACAAAGATTAGAAGCTGGGATCTAAACTTAAGAGACATTGAAACATGAAATCAGCGCTCACACATCGATGATCTCTGATTTCTGTTATTTCTGCCTGTCACAGTCTCTCTGTTCAGGCCGGGCAGTCGAGCACAGAGACGATGTTGACGTGGTAACAGATTGTTGCCAGTTTGATGGAAATCTGCAGTTTTACATGAGGACTTGTTAGCAGCGCAGTCATGCTGGACTTTGCCATATTCGCGGTCACGTTTGTTATATTTTTAGTCGGTGCTGTTCTCTATTTGTACCCGGTAAGTTTAAAGTTCGTTAGCTACATTAGCATGCTGTTTTCTCGCAGCGCTCTCACGCCAGTTTCCACACAAAAACTGTTGATTTTGTGTTGCATCCGTCATACATAACCTGGAACCGCCTATGTTAGCATTATTTTGAGATATACACTAGATTTAGGGGTATGTTGAATGTTCGGCATTATTTTTGATCCGCTGCAAGCAACCTAAGATGATAAAACACAAATTAAAGAAGCTACTGTCGATGCTAACGTTATGAAACTACATAGAGGAATTACAAATGAAATACTTCCAAGTATTTAATATATACGCCGATTTTTAGCAAACTTAGTGAGGTTAACTTTATCTAATATTTAAGTTTATGCATGACCCTAAAATAAAAGGTATTAACTAAATTAAAACATTTTCAGTGGCGTTGTCAGGCTTGGATAAATTTGTTATGAACATCTTTTCAGTCATCCAGGAGGGCTTCAGGCATCCCAGGTCTTTACCCCACAGATGAGAAGTAAGTTGTCATATTTTCCCTTGTTGTGGCTGCTTATTTTAATTTTAATGCAGTAATAATGAGGTCTGAAAAAGGGAAATCATATAAAGCCTCCTAAAGAGTACAATGAGAATTTAAACTAACAGGAAGTACATCTAATACCCTGATATTAACTTTAAGAAGCCAGAATACTTATGATGAGATATTTTTCTGTTTACTCAGGGATGGAAACCTGCAGGACATCATCAACAAAGGCAGTCTGCACGCCTTCCTGGTCAGTTTGCACCAGGAGTTTGGCTCAGTGGCTTCGTTCTGGTTCGGCGGCCGGCCGGTGGTCAGCCTGGGCTCCGTGAAACAGCTACAGCAGCACATCAACCCGAACCACACCAGTAAGGGCACCAGTCCACATGTGGCAGCTGTTACAGGAAGAATCTTCTTTATTTTTTGTCTGAAATAAACCATATTTCTGCTTCGTTTGCTTACAGCTGACTCTTTTGAGACGATGCTGAAGTCGTTGCTAGGCTACCAGTCAGGGATGGGAGGCGGGGCCAATGAGTCTGTGATCAGGAAGAAGTTGTATGAGACTGCCATCAACAACACGCTGAAGAACAACTTCCCTCTCATCCTCGAGGTATATCCACTGATAAAAACATTAAAATGATGAATCCCGTCCTGCAAACTGACGGATGTTTTGTTGTCCAGGTTGCCGATGAGTTGGTGGGAAAATGGAAATCATTCCCGGAGGCTCAGCACATCCCGCTGTTCGCCCACCTGCTGGGTTTGTCCCTGAAAACCGTGAACCAGCTGGCTCTGGGTGAGCGCTTCAAAGACGACGCAGAGGTCATTTCCTTTCGCAAGAACCACGACGCCGTGAGTTTGCTTTGGGACATTTTAGCCAGCACTTCTACCCGTCTGCATGTTGCAGTTTCTTATTAAGACTTTGCTCCGATGCCTCCAGATCTGGTCAGAAATCGGGAAAGGCTACATGGACGTCTCCCTGGAGAAGAGCTCCAGCAGAAAAGGACATTATGAGAACGGTAAGCGGGAACATCAGGGTTTTGTGAGTTTATATGTGTGCTTATATTTGTTCACCAGTTTTCCTTCTCACACCTGCTGTGTGTTGACATGCAGCTCTTTTCGTGGAGAAACAGGATGGAAAGTTTGCAGATGCTCTGCTGTTTTCCAACACCAAGCCTCTTCACAAACAGAGACGGTGCATTCAGGCAGTCTGGGTTTTGAGGGATTGTCACAGATTTATTTTTGTTGCAGTTCGAAGAGCTGAAAGACTTTTATTTTAGTGTCAGACAGAGATATCCGTGACAGAAATGTGATAAAAACATACTTAAGACCCAATGGGTTAACTGCATAAATCTAATTAAGTGCAAATAGTTTGTATCTGTGGTGTTTTTATCTTTACTCATGCTGCATATGACTGAGCGTGTGCTCTGTGTCTTTATGTACAATAAGCTGCAGACCTGGTTATTTCATAGTTAATTTGAAACTTCATGCATGGCGGGGGGGTTGTGTATCCGTGTTTTTATAAATCACATCTTGAGCACATTTCTGTTCCTGATCATCTGTTTCTTAAAACTATCCGTTAAACTTTGCATCAGTGGAAATGCCGAAATGAGAACTTCGTGCTTTTCCACGTTAACCATGGGCAGTTCAAATGTCAAACCAGTCACACTGAACTTCTCAGAGCCCACAAAAAAGTTTTGTTCCCACACACTCGTGGAGTATGTAGGAACCTTCAGGTTACAAGAGATTGTAACCTGAAGATGAAATATTAAAGCAACTTAGAAGTTATTTGACATTGTTTGTGGGATTTGGGGACATCTAGTGGTAGAGTTGCAAACTGCAGCTAACAGAGGATCTAATGCCGTTAAAGCATCCTGCATCATGTCATACAGAATGAACAGCAGCATAAAGTTCATATTCAGTGTCTGCAGAAAAGAGCCAATAAAAATGAAAAGAAAGAATCCAATCTAAAATGTAGGAATAAAAACACGACAAAGTATTTACGTAGCAGCAGAACAATCAGAAATAACCCAACATCGCACAACTGATACAGTAGATTAGACAATGTGTTGATTTATTCTACAAAAATTTTGATCACCATTACAAAGGCAAAAGCTGAGTCCTACCACGTGTCTCACTGTAGAACCTCTTGGATATAAATGGATATATAAATGTATTTAATGAAAGATTTCCTCCTGATAAAGACCCTTTGTGCTGACATTTTGGTTTATACAAAACACCAGAAATAGTTTAAGATACAAACTTTGCTCCAAGGAAGAATATCCTGCTGTTCTGGGTGAAGAATTTCTGTCAAGCATAGAGGTTTTGGAATAATTTTGCATAATTTATTCATTATTTGATGCTAAGCCTGAAACGTGTCGGACCAGTGCAGGGTTTCCAGTGATTCTTATAGCTAATTAATAACATTCATAAATTATATCTAACTGGAAACTAATATTTTTTAAAAGCTCTCTCTGTCTGTTCGGTCAGCCTTGTCAGAGATGGAGTCTCTGCTGCTGTCGGTGGCGAGGGAGAGGAAAGCCCAGAGGAAGCAGGCGGTGTTTGTGGACGCTCTTCATCAGTCCAGCCTCAGCGAGCGACAGGTGCACTCAGAGTTCGGCTCTAAAACCATAAAAACTGTGAGAAGTTGCCCTGAAATGAATGTTAACGTTTGTCTCAGATCATGGAGGACTGCATGGTTTTCACTCTGGCCGGATGCGTCATCACTGCAAACTGTACGTGAGCTGCTTTTAATACAGTTTTAAGTCCCTTAAATCAACCAATTAATCGATTGATTGTTGGTTTTTGAACCTTTTTTGATTTTCTAAAATGATGCTGAATGTGTGTTTGCAGTGTGCATCTGGGCGCTTCACTTCCTGTCTACCTCAGAGGAAGTCCAGGACAAGCTGTACCAGGAGCTGGAGGAGGTTTTGGGCTCCGATCCAGTCACCTTTGATAAGATTCCTGAGCTCAGGTAAGATCCAGGCTGATGTGTAATTATCCTTTAGATTCTCTGTGGTTTGTTCAGTGGTTCTTACCGTGTTTTTGTCTTTGATAAGATACTGCCAGCAGGTGCTAAACGAGACGGTGAGGACCGCCAAGCTGACCCCCGTCGCCGCTCGGCTTCAGGAAGTTGAAGGAAAAGTTGATCAACACGTCATTCCCAAAGAGGTATCCATTTACCCATCTAAACCGCTGAAAGGAAAATCATTCAAGTGGAAATTTATATAATTTTGTGCATTTCTATGAGGATTACAGTGTTAAACATTCATTTAGTTTTTCATTTTTATTTATAAATTGCTTTAAACTGAGTAAAATCTGTAGTGATGTTGCGTTTTGTTGTGTTTCAGACTTTGGTGATCTACGCTTTGGGAGTGGTTCTGCAAGATGCTGAGACCTGGAGCGCCCCCTACAGGTTGTCCTGCCACACACAAAGCTGGGCGATATCAACTAAATTTCATATCTCGATAATTTTTCCATCAATCACGACATACGATTTATATCTTGATATAAGTTTTTGAGTTAGCAACCAAAGAGATGGTTCCAATTTACAGCCTCTAGTGCCAAATACACTTTTATTAAGCACATGTGCATTAAAATATTTGACTGCAATTAAAATAGATGTGTGTTGAAATAATGAAAAATACTTTTCGATGACCAAAACAAAAGATACAGTTGTGTAAAATGCTAAAAAATAAGACAGATGGGTTAAAATAAACTCGATATAAATGATATTCCCTCACTCTCAATCTGGTGTCTCAAAGTCTTGATATATTTGAAAATCTCTATATATTGTCCAGCCCTAGTCACACATACCATATGTCACTTTTCTGTGATTACACATCTCTAAACCACATGTGGGAGCTTTAAATGTAAAGTAGCTTCTCTGGCGTTTCATCCTTTAGGTTCGATCCAGATCGATTTGAGGAGGAACCTGCCAGGAAGAGCTTCTGCCTCCTCGGCTTCTCAGGGAATCAGACATGTCCAGAGCTCAGGTAACATTTGTTTTGTGCAGAAAAACAAAAAGCTTTTAGTGATTGCTGGTGGATGAACCCGTTTGGTTTCTGCAGGTTCGCCTACACCGTAGCGACGGTCCTGCTCAGCACGCTGGTGCGACGGCTCAAACTTCAGCAGCTGACGGGACAGGTGCCGGAAGTCCGATCGGAGCTGGTGTCCACGCCCAAAGAGGAAACCTGGATCACCGTCAGCACCCGGAGCTGAAAATACCCTGCAGGTGGAGAGAAGAGAATCAGATGTCCTCATACAGAAACACATTTTAACATCAGGGTTGAGAAACTGACAGCGAAGTAATGAATTACTGGTCTATGTGGGGTCAGCATCCAACTTTTTGACTCCCACATGTGCTGCCATTTCCGTAAAGACCGCTTTGAGTTTCAAAGAGCCACACAGCATTAACATTTCACTCCTTTTTAAAAAAAATTCTTGTTTATTAAATATAAAAAAGGAGTTTGTGTCATTTGTTTTTCTTTATTTTTGCTTCTTCTGTCTGTGTATTCTTAAAATGGTCTTACAGGGTCTAGAAATAACTGAACGTTTGAAAAAAATATAGAGATAAGTGTCCATAGGCACAAATTTACATTTAAAGCTAATTACTAATCCTTATATTGCTTAACGGATTAGGTAATTTAGCTCTAAAGTTATATCCAATAAAATACAGGCCTCTGCATGTAAGATATTAATTCCCTGAGAGCTTTAGAGGGAATAAAATTAAATTACACGCTTTTTATCAAGCTAAATTAAATAATTATACTGTTGAACTGAAAACTAATATTTAGCCTGCCACATGCGGATCTAGCAGTGGGGAGTGGGCTTTAATGCACTCGTTTTTAAGCGTGATTCATGGTGGGAAGCCCTGCTGCTGGGAGAGCCCTGTAGTACCGCGCGCGGCCGCCGCGGCGCTAGCGAGCCCGCGCACCGCTCCGCTAAAGATGTGAAAATGGCGGAGCTACAAATGCTTCTGGAAGAGGAGATTCCAGCGGGACGAAGCGCACTATTGGACAGTTTTACCAATTTGGAAAGAGTCGCGGAATACTGTGAGAGCAATTATGTCCAGGTAGGCTGCCGCGAGCGTGGAAGAGCGGACGGTGTCGGGTTTTTTTCGCTTTCGGTGTTTGTTTGTTTTCCTGGACGGCATCACCAGCGAGCTGATGCTAGGCTAGCCGATGCGGTGCTTCGATTAAAACGAAAACAGCTCGCTGCCAAGCTATTTAATTTGATTAAATAGACGACAATATACGGGTTTAATCTCTGCCTTTATTTAAAAATAAAAATACACACAATTGCTTCACATTTCCAAATAAACAACCTTTTGTGAGACTCGTACTCCAACTGGAGGCTAGGTGTTAGCTGGTTAGCTTGTTAGCCAGGCGCACGCTCCAAACAGCCAAACGGCACCGAGAAAATCAATTCCTGTGACCTGTGATTTGTGCGGGATCAATTACTGCCGCAGCAGCAGCGAGCCGACCGCACACCGGGCCGTGATGGGGGTGTGTAACCAGACTAATCGGCGACCAGCTCTGGTTGATGGATAAACCACCGTGACCACAGATAAACACCTCTGATTTATGATGCTGGACTCGCGCGCAGCATTGCGGAGCATGAAACACGCAAATCGCGTTTTTACGAAGCAAATTTCATAGCCTTTTATAAATACATTGATATCCAGGCAGTACAGTGGTATCTGTTTCATTTCTGCCAGCATATTCAAATGTTGCAGCTTATTTGCATGGCATTGATGCCAACCTGTGTGTGTAGTTTGAGTGCCGTAAACTCCAGTAGGAGATTTTCATGTTCAGCAGGTGTGGTTTAATCTCTCCAGCAATCTTGGTGACACTTGCCCAGTCATCCTGGGCCTGCTTGCTTTGATGGGCGAGAAATTCAGCACCGAGGTGTTGGTGGGGAAAGGATTTGACAAGGTGCGATACTTGAATCTTGACATCCTGGATGAACAGGACTGATCAGGTCTGACAGGTTGGAGGAGGAAGAGGGGTTGGATGTTGGCAGCTTGCTGTCTGTCTGGCTGCCTGTTTTCTTTTCTGGTCTCCCAGCTGCTGTCAGATTGGTGTTATCACTTATGGATCAATTGGACATGAGAGTTAGTCAGGCTGATGCGCGTGTCTCTGTGCGTAATCCAGGTTTGTTGTGAACATCATTCATGAATCATTCACACTTTAAGGTGGATTTCCAAGGAATCCAAGATAGCTGCTGTTAATTCCATTGGCTGTTATTCAGGTGTCACAGGTGTGTGGCCAACACGTCACTAAATGCCTGCTGCAGGTATCTGAGGCGATGCCAGAATAGTTTCACATCTACTTCGAAAGCTGCTCGACTTGTTTTGTTTTTCGTTGTTCTTGCTGCTTCTGCGACTTTAACCTAAACAAAGTATCTGTGTATTCTTAAAAAGGCTTTCTTGGGTCTAGATTTTCATTAGGATATCGTTTTGAGATGATAACTAAACCTTTTAGAGTGAATAAAATTAAGTTACATGCCTTTTTATCATGCAAAATTAAATGATTATATTGTTGAACTGAAAACTAACATTTGGCAAGCTACTCAACTTCTTTCAGCAAATACCTGAAGAGTAAAGCTGGTCTGCTCCCAAAAAAAGATGTGGAAGGAGAGGAAGTGTTTGTTGAGCAAAGGCTGTTTGTTTCATGGCCCTTTGACTGTAACTGTATCCTTGTTTCTGCTGTATGAGGAGGAATTTTGTTTGTGTCTGCTCAGATCATTCATGATTTTAGATTGCGTATTATCTGGGTAAATATTTACCGTATTATTATTGTGTCCAGTTTTATTGTGGTTTTATTTATTCACATAGCTCAAATTCAAACAAACCATTTTGCTCTCTTTGCTCATTCAAAGAACTTTAGAAACCGAGTGAAAGAAAATGAGTATTTTGTCATCAGGCTTTTCATTAGCTGGGTTCTTATTTGTGTTGAGGATATGCAGGTGGTTTAAAAAAGGATTGAAAACTCTGAAAGGACACGGGAAGCTAAACTAAAGTGCAAAATGAAGTTTATATGCTTATTTGAAATTAAGTTTGTCTCTTTGAAAGTATACAAGTTAGGAAGAATGAAAGCAAGCCTTAAAATCCAACTGATAAAGCAAATATTCAAATAAACTAGCAAATTATATATCCCAAATGTCCTAAAGTCTTTCCCCATTTTTTTTCCTTTGTGGATCTCCATCATAGTTGTTCTGTTATTTCCTACTCAAGGTTTATTTCCAGTTAGTAAAATCACTGCTGCTGCAATACGACATGTTAAGCTGCCTCCTGCTTAAACCATGGAGTCCAGTTTATGTATTTATTTTTCTGACCAGTAAATAGAAATGTGATTCATGTTTAACTTTTGCAGAATAACTGAAAACTCATAAATCTAGTCCCAAAGTGACTATTTGACAGTTTGATTGCCTTTCTTTGTTAATTTTTTAAAATCCTGCAGTCTTGACCTAAAACAGCATCCTATGGATAAGAAACTTGTGGATAGACGTGTCGCAATAAGTCAAGCGCAGTTAGTTTTCCAGCCGCAGTCATTTTCATTTGTTCTCATTCTCTGTTGAACCATTTCGTTTCTCATTTCTCCCGGGTCGCACTTGACAGCTGCATCGTCTCATACGATACCGCAGAGTGTAGCAGGTATATTTTTGTTGCTACCTTTTTGATTAAAGAGGTACTAGCTGGCACTTTCTCTGTCTGAGTCCCATGTTGGATTTTTTTGAAGGGCAGTTTTGTGTACAGAGACTCATCATCTTTCATATTTATTGTTTTTGTTGCGTTTGTTTTTCATTAATCATTGATGAGACTGAGGGGCTTCTGTTTGTTTTTTGTTTAGTTATCTTAAATTTTTTGCAATTCCAGTGAAAATTAAAGTTTATTGATCTCTGAAAGGTTGAACCTGCATTATTATTATACTGGTGGAAAATCATCTCAAAATTACAACATCTCTTAATAATTTCTCTCCTAAATTTGACAAACAAAACCCACCACCAAGTATTTATTTGTATTTGTTTGTACGGATGAACTCAGGAACATGATATGTGTGTTTGCCTGCTGGCCTTTCTGAACAGAAACTGCATGTAGCGTATCTGCCACCACAACAAATGACTTCATTAAAAGGACATTAGCCGTTATCAGTCAACCATTAAATGGTGGAAAACCAAATGGAAAGGTATTTTCTTATCATTTTGACACAATGCTTTTCAATCAAGTCAATGAAAATTAATATATAATCACATTTATATAAAATAAATGCAGTCATATAATTAATTTAGTTTAATTAAGTTTTGAAAACAGCCCATCACTTATATTAGTTTTAAGCAAAGAGAGTAGATTGTATTAACCTGGAGAATGTGTTTCGTCTTGACAGTAAGTTCAGCTACACAAATACAGTCATCATGAGATCTTTTTATATTTTAATTCTTGAACAGAACAGGTGAAGATATTGTGGAAAGAAAATGAGTTAAATCATCTCTGGTTAGATTGGGCTTCATGGCTCAAATTACTGGATCGTGTATCAGATGTTTTTTTATTAGAACCTGTCCGATAGGAACCATAAAGCCCAAACCATCACATATATTTTCAACTTCACTTTGTGCTTTTTCTGATTTATACACTGGGATTATTTTTATTTAATATAAATATCTGCACTAACTTGCGCTTTTATTTTATTTTAAACATGGGAATGATGCAGATGTTAGCGTTGTGTTTACAAATGCTGTTTAATCAGATGTGAGCTTTAAGTTTTGATAAAGTCGCAGCAGTCACAAATGACTTCAGGTATCGCACTTTTTCCTTCTTTCTTTCAGGAACCAGGGCAGTACTACTAAGTTTTATTAACAACTATTAGAGTGACAAAAAAATCTTATCTATTGGCTAAATCCTCGAAGCTGCATTATCGGTATCAGATATGAAAAGTGGTATCGAGCCATCCCTATTTTATATGAGCAGCAGTGTAGAGATGCAGTATTGTAGCAAATATATAACAGAATAACATGTTTGCTTCTAGATTTAAAAAACATTGAAATCATCATAATCATAAATGCGGTTCTGGAAAAATTATGAAGGAAACTGGGATTGTTTAATGGAAAATGTGGCAGAAACTTGAGTGTATCTTAGATTTTTTCCACCTTATTACATCCACTCCTTCATTCTTCTGTCTAGTTCAGTGTTTGCAGCTCAGGTACAAGGAACTGAAACCAGTAAAGTCTGTTTCCTGAAGCACTCGGTGTGGCACAGAAACCCCATAATGACGATTCTGCCCTCCTTTCCTGCAGCTCAGCACACAAACCAGTTTGTCCTCACACTCCAGCCGTGCTGCACCCTCCACACGCCTTCATCATCTGATTTGTGTCCAGGGCGTTTCAAATTAGCTGGATGTCATTAAGCCACTGCCCATAAATTCATCCTGCATTATGAGCGCGCTTTGTTTCACTGGTGAGGTTAGTCTGGTTTAATGGTGCTCACTGACCCCAGTATCAGCTGCTTCCTAAACACATGGATGCAGTAAAAGGAGAGAAAATGTTGTATATTTACAGCTTTATACCTGGGAATTGTAAGAGTGGAATAAATCTGTCAATATCAGCCAGAGCTAGAAACGCCGCTGTGACCGCTGGTGGTGTGAATCAATCTGCTGCTGCAGACGGCGGGAAACAGTGGATTTTATTGGTTAAGCTGCACATAGTTGCCCGAACTGATCAATTTTAACTAATTTTCCATCTGCGACTCAGGTTGACAATTATTATGACTCAGATAAGATGAGGACAAAATCTGGGACTGTCTGTGGTTTATTGAAGTTTTCTGACTATAAAATCTTCAAAAAGAAGCCCAACATGCTGCATTAAAATCCAAATGGTTTCAAAGAGGAGAGCAGGCTTTTATCATTGCATTCACATAAACAATTACATCCTGGCATTGTGCTGAGACCGAGCCCTGCCCGGTGCTTTTCGTGCAGCAACACTGAGGATTAAGGATCACAGTTTCCCAGCAGAAACCTCCACTGATCCATCCACGCTTTGATGTTACCGCCGCCGTGCCCACGCCATTTCCACGCCGTGCCCACGGCTCAGGCCGCCGCTACCTGCCATTAAGCTCGTTTTCTGGGGGAAAAGTTGCCTCTTGGCGCTGAAACACCCCAGAGCAGCAATTTATCTGCAGCCGCTGCTACAGGTTGCATTCAGGCTCCTGTATGTGTTTGCAGTTTTCTGCTTCATTAGTGAGTCTGCTCCTTTGTGTCTCGGTGCCACGGGGAGTTCAAGCAGTGTTTTTATTTAAACATCTGATGTTTCAGTGTCAGAGCAAAGGAAATTAAACTCATTTACCACCTTTATCACACGTCTCACATGCAGTTCATCCAGCGATCGATCAGCCGTCGGTTGCACAGCAATGTTTTTGATGTATAATTGATCTTTTTAGATGCTTTTTAAAGCTAAAAATGAGTAAAATTTCCTGTTATTTGATTTTATTTTCTTTCAAAAGCACTGAACTTTCTTTCTGCATGCTTATTGTCATTTCTCAGCATTGCCGTTGTCTTTGATGTTTGCAGCTCGCCAACACCTTTTTTTCTCCTTTATTTTTCCCATATATCGAGCAAAGCGCATGTCAGCAGCCGAAACCTTAAAATAATTAATAGAAGGACAACGCCACCTGGGAGTTAAAGCCCAGGCCTCAGGGAATCCCACATAAAATACTAGCTATAGGGTGAGCAGAGGTCAAGCCACACAAAAACATACTTGTCCACAGTTTATTCATAAAAGGTGTTCTTTGGGGGGCAGCTCCAAAAGATTCCACTTGGATAAAAGAGGGGTCACTCAATGCAGGTAAGAATGGCTCTCTATGAAGGCCCGTCCCACTTGTATCCTCCCTGCTGTGGCACGAAGTCTCTGGGTCACCTGTAGAAATAAGATAGAAGCGGCAGTCCACTGTTCCAACAGCTTGTTCACTCATACGCAACCAGGTCTTTACTCTGGATCCGTAGTTTGTTTACTCACGCTTTCCTGGGCCAGCATAGGTTCCTGGGGTCCAGGGCTGACTGCTGTGCTGTGGCTTCTCAGAGTGGCTGCTGTGGCTCAGCCTCTCACTGTTACCTCTGACTGTCGTGCCCCTGTTTCCTACTGCAGACCTCCTCCCAGCTGCACTCTCAGCTCCACCCATATACTGCTGATCTACCACAGATGCTTCCAATTAAGTCAGTGATTGTAGGTCTGATGGGCCTCCAGGGGGAAAAATAAAACAAAACACCAACACACAATAGGCACAAACAGCATGCAACTTAAAACCCATGCACCCTGGCTCCATCACACGCACTGCACCGTGTGCGAGCTCACATGCAGTCTATGTGATGAATTCCTGCAGTCCAGCAGGTGAAAAAAGTAGAAGCTGATAAGGTGTGCAGTTTGCATTTTTATCAGGAGGCCGGTGGGAAAGCGAGCAAGTCGGCACATCATTTGTTCTTTATCAGTCAGGCAGTTGATTGGACATTCTGCTGTTTGATGCATGATGCAAATGAGCACAAAATGATTTCAAATTGCACATCTTTTCTGCCCTTTTTGGCTCCAACAGTTTGCTGCAACCATTAAATCCTGCGCACATGTAAAATTATCCTATTTTGTCTCTGTGGACATCGATGTATCAGCTGGGATTTGCTGAAAAACATCTTTCAGAAGATGCTGATGCTGTAATAAAGAGAAATGATTGAATCAGCTGTCATTAGGAACATTAGTATGATAAGGCAGATGTATACAAAGCCAGCGTGGAACTGACATAAAGTCTTTAATGTGATCAATAAAGCAATTTCCAGCCTAACTGATGATAAATTGCTGATTTGTTAGTCAGTTTTGAGGATGGATTAACGCTAAGTGGAAGGAGTAGCTCTGAGATAAAGTGGGTCTGATTAAGATGATGCATTACAGCTTATTCAGACTGCCAGTAGACTTAAACTGGTGTCACTTTTATTGGATTTAATCAGAAATAATAAAAACAGATGAAGTAAATTACTTCAAAAGCTATTTGCCTATTTTAGCTCCTGATGACAGAGATTTTGCTCCATATTGACATGGCATTTTTGCAGAGTTGCTGCACATCCATGATGAGAATCTCCTGTTTTTTTTGGTTCAAGATTATAAAATTGTGAAATATAAAATCCAGATATTCGATTTTCCCACCCGTAGTCCAGACTGACCTGCCTCGTGGGGTCTGGACTTTGAGGACCTTTGAACTATTGTCTTGACAATAGTTGACTTGGGACTTGTAACCTCATGAGCTGATGACCGTCCTGCTGCTGTCGAACAGTCTATCATTTTTGCAAACTTAGCTGTGTTTGTTTTAGAGTTGCACCGAAATGAAAATTTGCAACCGAAGCCAAATAACAATAAAATGCCAAATATTAAATGTTCAGTTTTCCTCAATCTTTTTAAGATATTGCATAAATAGACTAGAATAAATTTGTAGACGTTTTACAATCAAAGTAAGTATTTTTATTTATTTATTTTTTGTTTAAGTATTTATTTATTTATTTAACTATTAAGTATTTATATATTTGAAGTATTTTCTTTTTCTTTTTTTCATTTCATTTATAGAGTATGTTATGGCATTTTCAAATATTCCATATTGATTGCATCATTGCGTCACAGCCACAATTCGCCTCGCTTTAACCAGAATAGGGCTTTTTTGCACTATTCGGTTGAATATATATATAGTACCCATTGGAATGTTGAATATTAAGATATGTAGTAATCAATATGTCAATCAATATTTATTAAGTCTATGTTATTGGGGTGGGTTGGGGCACGTTAAGCTTTGATAGTTGGATGCAAGTTCAAGATGGGGAGGATTGTTTATAAGCCCTCGTGGGTTTTTTATCCTTCCTGCACTCTTTTATTATGTTTCTTTGTTGGTTTTATGTTTTTTTTTCCTATGTGTTCAAGTGCAAATAAATAAAGAAAACAGAATATTCGGTATTCGGCAAATATTGGAAGCACCCATAGTTTGTGTAGTTATTAAGCAGGATCTTCCTCCCTGCTCATCTTCCTCTTGTCTCCGCTCCAGTCTCCAGACAAGCAGAGGGCTCTGGAGGAGACCAAGAACTACACCACCCAGTCTCTGGCCAGCGTGGCCTACCTGATCAACACGCTGGCCAACAACGTGCTGCAGATGCTCGACATCCAGGCATCGCAGCTCCGCCGCATGGAGTCCTCCATCAACCACATCTCGCAGGTGAAAACGCCGCGTTCGTCTCACGCTGCAGCCTGAAACCTGCATGAGAGTTTCTGACACGCTTTCCATCCGCAGACGGTGGACATCCATAAAGAGAAGGTGGCCCGGCGCGAGATCGGCATCCTCACCACCAACAAGAACACGGCCCGCACACACAAGATCATTGCCCCGGCAAACCCGGAGAGGCCCGTCCGGTACATCCGCAAGCCCGTCGACTACAGCCTGCTGGACGACATGGGGCACGGAGTCAAGGTGCTTCTTCCCATCTTACCGCCACATTTCCTTTTCACATTGAAAGATTAACATTTACTGTTTTTTTTTCTCATAAAATACAGTTTTACTTTCACTTCTTCAGGCTTAAGAGCTTCAGAAATAGCAGTCACAAGCGCTTTATTTTAAGGCTCGACATGCAAAAGAAAAGGTCAGACATGTTCTTAAGATAGTCTGGAAGAAGCGTGGCTTTCATGAACGGGAGAAAACCTGACTCGTAGAGGTCAGACACATGGTTCACTGGGTTTCAGTCAAGAAATGTAAGAAAAAATCAATGATTGAGGAAACTAAGATGTTTCTGTCATGTTGTTATCAGCAACATATAGAGCGGTTTATCTAAGAAAGCTGGTTTCACGCTGACTTCCTGGACAAAGACCTGCTTGTTTCCAAGGAAACCTCATTTCAACCCTGCAGAAGTCACAAAGATCACAAAGATCTGAACAAAGAGCAGTCGCTGCCTGGATCTCAGCGTGCATGAATAATTGGTTTTCTCCTCTTTCAAACACTAACTACTCCATTTTCTTCCCTTTCTCTTTGTGCTTGCCACATTTTATTGTCAACCGTAGTGGTTGCAAAGGTTTAAGGTAAGAAATCTGAAGTTAAATGATGGAGGTTTGTTTAAAATCCCTTTTCTTTTCTGTCTTAGTTTACAGATCAATAATTGGCTACGTTACATGATGTTTTTTTATTCGGAAATAATTCCTAATTAATTAATTCAGAATTAAAATCTTCTCCTTCAGGTTAACATGGAAATATTAATTCATAATTAAGGTTTACATGGATAACATGTTTTCAGGAAGGGCTCTGATTGGTTGGATGGTGGAAGTGACGTACTGTACGTACTTCTACCAGAAGTTAAAGTTTCTTTTCAACAAAAACATGACAAGTGTCGTAATAAGAACCAACTTAAAGCAGTTTGAAGGTTTACATGATAGACGAATTAACTAATTGAGAATTAATTCAGAATTAAAAGTGGAATAAACCAGACACTTTATTCAGAATTAAGTTTTATTCAGCGCTAATATTGCATCAGGAACTAAGTGTTTACATGGTCATTTTTAACTTTAATTCTGAATTAAAGAGGAATTAAACTTCTCATGTAAACGTAGTCAATGTTAACTTGAAAGGATATTTAGAGGAATTTAGAAGTTTTTCTTAGATTCAGGTCAGATCCCCCGTGTGTGTTTGGTCTGTTTGCTGTAAAGTTATTATTATTCTGCATCTGCATTCACGTCTTCCTGCCCACAGGCCAGCGCTCAGAACATGAAGGCCGGAGGAGTCACGCTCCCTCGCACCAACCCCCCCACACAGAAGCCCCCCAGCCCGCCCATGACCGGCAAAGGGACCCTCGGGTATGTAAGCGTGTCCATCTGAGGCTGAGTGTGTGTTTTTGGCTGTGAGAAAGCGACGCGGGCCGGTCACATGAGCCGGTTGCTCCCGGTTTCATCATCGCCATCCCTGAAGATCCCGGTCGGGGTCGGTGAGTCGGGTTTACAGCGGCTTCTCACGCTTTTTTCCCTTCATGTGGGGAGAAATGTGACTCCTCTGCACTTTTTATCTAGGATGGGAGACTAGTTTTTATTTATGGTTATCGTCAGTCCAGCTTTTTATCAGTTTCCTTATCTATACTTTAGGCCCAGAGTATTCAGGAGTTTCCTCTGTGAAAATCCACACGATCAGCTGTGTTTGGTGAACTTCCAGATGGTGTGAATGAAATATCCACATACCACCACAGAAAACTGCTTTTTAAAACATCCAGTTCCCATGCAGACACTTTTAAAAGACTTTAAAATCATTGTGTTATGGTAATATTTGAATTTTAATACATAAAAAGGCCACTTTCTTAGATTTCTGGAAAGAAATTGACGATAGTTTGTTTTAAAATGAGAAAGGACTTTCATTAATTCCTGGAAATCTTTACGTTGGAAGGCCAAAGGAAAGTCTAAGATTCCTTAAAATAGCATTTTTATATGCGTTTGGCATGAAATGAAGCTGAATAATAAACATAGGTTTTTTTTATGCATTAATTTATTTTTATAGGGGTTATGTAATAAAAATGCTGGAAGACTGATTCCCATCTGTTGGAAAAAAAGCAAACAGGATTGTGACTATAAAGCATAAATCTGGCTCAACTTTTAAATTTCATCAGTCTGTTTTTCATCACTTTTTTTTTTAAAGAAAAGATTATGTATTTGAGTTTTGCCGGGGGTTAGACCTCTCAGTGTTTCTTATTTATTATGCAGCAGAAATAGACTTGCAGTGCGAACCTTGGTGGGAAATCACCCACATGATTCTGAGACTTTAGCTTCTCTTTAAGGGCACAATGAGCCTCTTTAAAAACAGATGAATGCATTTTATTTATTAATGTTTAGGATCTTAACTTTAGTCCAGCAACACATTGTTGGCCTGTTCATGGCGTTTTACAGCAACACTCGTGTTTGCATGCTGCCTGGTTCGTCACAAAAAGCCTGTTGTGAGATAACAAAAATCTTTTAAGTTATTGTTAAGCTGTTTTTATTGATTACTCTGCATTTACAGCCTTTATAAGAGGAACAAACCCTGTTGTTAATATTTTAAGCAAGTGGTTGAAATGGCAAGTTTCAGTGTCACAGATATGGAAAAAATAGTTTTTTTTTAAATTTTACTTATTTTTTAATTAGAATGTTTTATTTTTATTATATATTATAAATAACATATTTATACTTATATTTTTATATTATTAATTAATTATTATATTATTTAATTTGTTGATAAATTTGTAATTAATTTTTTTTTTTTTTTTTTTTAGTTTTATTGTTTTGATGTTATTTCATTATTTTTTGTCAATAGAGTAGATTTTTATTCTTTTAGTTTTTATTTTCTAGATAAACTGTTTCCCACTGTTGAGCAGATCTGAACAAACATGAATAAATTAGCATATTAGGAAGCAGATTTGTTTTTCTAGCCCAGCAGCAGCTTTCCTGAGTGGTGTGAGACTCCCTCCCCCCTCCCTGACTGTCAGTGTGATGATGTTCATGTTAAATTGTGGAGGTTTGTGTGTTTTCTGTTCTGTGTCTGGCTGTTGAAGGAACATCTGTCGCTCAGACGCTCGTTCAGCTCATACATGTTGTTGTAAACTAATGGACCTTCCTGTGTGTGAAGTGCTGTTTGTCTTACTGTGTGAAATAAGTGTGTGTGTGTGTGTGTGTGTTGACTCCCTCATTGCTTGTGAGAGTGTGTCTCCACCTTCATATTCACCCTCACAGGTATGCGTGTCACACCGTCCCTTCAAGACGCATGTCGATCAGCTCCATGATGCTCGGCGGCTCCGGGCCGTCTCCATCTGATCTCCATCTGATCTACATCAGTTTCTTTAAGTCACTCAACTTCCTCTTTGTTTTCCTTTCCATTTTTCCTTTGAGTCGAGCGTTCGTGGCTCAGCTCGCCCACTCCTGGCTGCCCCATATTCCTCATAGCAACGTTTTGCCATAGCAACAGTGCTCAGAGATGGGTCAGCTGGGAAATGTGACATGGCAGCGGATCTTTGTCAGGAGGAAGTTCTTCTTGTTTCATGTTAAACACGGAGGACGGGGTCAGAAAAGTGCTGTTATTAACCTAAAAAACACTCATTATTATCATTATCAAAGCCTTATTTGTATGAAAAAGTAACATTTTAAAACCAAAATCTCACATAAACAAGCTGCATCGAGGAGTTGGAGATGATAAAAATGAGCTATTTGACGTTTCAGGCCTTCAGCTCCCCTATTATATGGATTTATATTTATTTTCTTTGATGCTCGGTCACATCTGAGAACTTTAGAGAATCTGGGAGGATCTTTTTTAATAATGATGTTCAGGACCAGAAGTGCTGATTTATTGCAATTTATAGCAGCTAAAACCTCAGATATCAGTGATTTAAAAGCTAAAGCTAAGCTCTGTGAAAATACTGCTGCTGTATCCTCTAGTTCGGTCTTTAAATCATTTTGTGTCTTCAGAAAACACATTACTTTTATAATCACTCATTTCTGCTGGGAAAAACTTTCTTACATCGACCCAGAAATCTAAACCCACTGGATCCCAGTTATCCACACCTCCTGGTGGAGATTTTCCCATTAATGTGGAAGACTTTGGGTTTGATCCATGGAAGCAAATTATCAATTAATTAATTAAATGATTGTTGTCTCACCTTTTCGACCGATGATCGATTAACTGATAAGTGGCAATTTTTCTGAGAAGCTGAATTTCCCTTTTAACCAACAGGTTTCTTTTACAAAAATGCAAATCATATTCCTTAATAAGATTTATTCTTAACATCAGGGAACAACATCCACTAATGGAACAATGCAAACAAAGCTATTATTATTATTATTATTATCAGTAATATTATATTTGTATTATTATTACAAATGTAATTAAATTAAATTATTATATCTCTGATCAGAGGTCGACTTCTCTTGAGTTCCCAGATGCAAGTTTTTGGCTCAAGCGGCCCCTCATGTCGGCTGGCGATGAATTATGGGCTCAAAACTCCATCAATTTAGTTTATCGAGTAATTCCTAATCGATCATTAATTGATAATTGATAAATCGTTTGCATTCCTAGTTTTAACTTATTATGTATGGTGAAACCTTAATAGAAAGCGGGCTGCCACGGTCGTCACTTGTTCTTTTTTTCACTAATTTAAGGAGCAATTAAAGAGGAAAAAAGTGATATTGGCTCAAACTGCTGTGAAATTTGAGGCTTGAGTTGTTTTAAAAGGCAAAACTTAACTTTTTCATGGGGTCATTGTTCTGATTAGCTTTTAGCTTAGCCTCCCCCCTGAGGATCTGAGATTGCTCTGATCGCTGGCCGTATGTACGACTCTGTTATTGATGACAGAAATGGGATAAAACCTGTCTGGACCGGCTGATGTGAGCCTTTTTTACACCCAGAGCAGGGGGGTTTGTTTGTTAGCTTCATGCAATATTATCAGGACACTCCGGGATCGATGTGGGGCCTGCATCCGATGGAAGTGTGTGTCCTGTTTCTGCAGCAGCTCTGGCTCCATCCTGACCCCCCCTCCATCACCTGTGGACCCCGCCAGCCCCGATGTTCACCTGTCATTCCCCGTTTTTTTAAGTTTGCACTTGTTTGTTTCTTGCTCTCCTCCTCTCCCCCCCCTCCTCCCCTCAACCTACACTTTTCTGTGGATGCCCC
>JAVQJG010029873.1:0-13240 GCA_036024015.1 Craterocephalus amniculus
TCTCTCCGGATCCTTGCATGACAGAGCAAACAGCGACTCAAAATCCTCATTTAAATACTGCTGTTTGCTCCGCAAATAATAACAGGAGCAATCTTAATAGATATGGCGCTAATCGCAGAAACATGACCGGAGCAAAACAGCGCAGCAAATATTGATTTGCGCAGCTGTTCTGCGCTCGTCATAAATCAGCGCCAAAGAGTTTTATTTTTTAACAGCAACACTTTTAACAGTTTGCAACAAGTGCAAAGTGATAGTAAATATGCCCCTAAGTGTAAACAGCTGCATACACTCCATCAAAATGCACAGTTTGTGCCAATACTCAGAGAGTGACTATTTTGAAAGCAATTTCCCTTGATGCATTCAAGGACACTTGAATGTGAGCTTCTAAACAGCAAATTGATTGTACAACTGGAAGCAAATTTTCAATGCCTATTTTAATACAGTTACAAACATTTCTTTCTTTTATTCTTTTTTAAATTGGATTACATGGCAGGACTTATCAATGCAGTACCATTTAGAATACAGATATCACTGCCCAACATTAAAGGACAGGAAAACTAGATTTCATTCAAAGCCTCGAACACCAGATTTGACTGTCTGCCATGTATATATACTTTTTTCATCCCATTTATTGATTCTTGTAAGATTTCTGGCAGCAATATCACTACTTACTGAGTTTCTATTTTTTCACTGTTCAGAATCTTCAGTGTCTTACTTTATTACATGGCTGGGAACAATGCTTGAATTTTATTCAGTGCCTTCTTAGCTGTTGCATTCCCATTGGATTCAATTGTGAATTTTATAATGATTGCAAAGTTGTACAACAAGAGGACATTTAGTCTATTTATGCTAATCCAAAGAAAATGTTATATACTCCTATTGCTTAAGGAATAATGTACACAATATAAAGATGAGTGTATGTCCCTATACAATTCTAAGCATCTTCTGAATTTAAGGAATTTAGATTTAAGGTATATAAATACTATAACAAACTGATTAATGATTGGCAAATCCCTTGTGAAAAAAGAAAGGTGAACATCTTGAAAGATTCAGCATCTGACAAACACTGTGCATCCATAAACTATAAATGAATGATTTTCATGTGAAAAGGAAGGATTTAAAAGCAAGATATGTCCACTTTGACTGTTGTCTAAACGCTTTCTCTGTCTTTGGTTCTCTTTTGTTTTCCCTCTTCCTCCAATAATGTCTTCTAACATTTTCTTTGCTGAATCTACCACAATACACGTTCAAAGCGGCATGTGTGTTTGTATCCATGCACTAGCTAGCATGTGGCACAAAGTAAAACTCATCTACATTGTCGCCCAACAGATCAAAAAGATGTATGTCCAAGTTTTCCAGCCGCTGGATGCTGCTGGGCATCTGTAGTGTTGCGTTTCAAGATCAAAAAATTGGAGAGTGTGTCTTTAAGGTGCTTTTGCCCATTAAGAATACATATTAGGTCAGGGTTCATCTATTCTGGACATCTTTGGTGTTACACCTGCATCAGTCTCTGCAACGGACACAGCCACTCCCTCTCCATATCCCCGCTCTAACTCACCTGATTACTAATCATCCACACCTGCTGTCAATTACTGCCATGCCATATATTCACCAGGATCACACTCATTCCCTGTCGGACCTCGTTCATGTTCAGATGGACTTTCCCTTTCTCCTCTCCTCAGTCACGACTCACCTGGCTTCCTCGAAAGAGCAAGAGTTTCCTGACTCCGGATCTAGCAGCCTGCTAGCAACTTTATTCCTGGTCCTAATAAAAGACTTTGACACTATGACCCTGTCTCTGTGGAGGTCCTTCATAACATCATGTCATATGAGGCTAAATCTCAGAGGAATATTTTCAAGACCTGGTTTGATCTATGACATGAAGTATTTCGTGGGTTCTGAAGGAAAAGGGGTCCAACCTGGTACCTGAAGTGGCTGAGTTGTATCAGAGCAAATATACATCCAACGGAGCTTGGTTTAATCCTCTTTTCCCACTAGATCTCCCAGTCACCGTGTTGGAAGCATATGAAACCAACTCTATGGACAAAGCCCCTCAAGAATGTCCTCCAGCTCACCTACAGCAGGAAGTGCAACCATCTGTCAGTCTTAGAAAGATATTGAATCAATCCTGGATGTGCTTTTCTCATTTTGGTTTCTGTGCACATGCTAAATAAACACAAAATATGTTGGACTCTTTTTTCTAAGATGTGTGTTAGCTTTAGACCCGTCTGACATTAGAAGCTTGTCAGTCACGCAGCCTCATAATTAACCTTTACAGCTCAGAGTTTCTCCTGCTGAGGTTCAGCTGCCCTTTTAATTACATTTTTGTCACATTAATTATATTCGATTAACCCCTAAAATTCAGCTACTTTTTCCTATGGTACAGTTTTTCTAATGGATGAAATGTGTGTTTTGGATCAACCTTTTTCACTGGACCTTTGCTGATGTAATAGGACCAGTTTTTTTTCTATTAAAGCAGAGCTATGGCTAAGTGGAAATGTCACAAAAAAGAACCAAACAGTTTAAGTAAAACACGTTAACTGAAATAACTGGAGAAGTGTTTTTCAATTTCTTGAGTTTTGATTCATCAGACTCATCCCATGTTTTCTTTATTTTTTTGTTTAATAGTCTCAGGACTTCCAGTATACTAGTGTATTTATTTGTCAGCGTTTACTCTAAAACCAGTTAACTTTTCTAACGTTACAATAAAGTAATTCACCTCTACTGAGTCACCTGCAGAAGTTAGATGCTGGAAAGCAGTTTCAGACCCCAGGCTCTTCTTGTCCTGCATATAGAGAAGGTAATTCAATGCAAAGTTAGGCAGGCCAGTGGAGAGTGGACCCCCTCGTTCCCCATGCAGAGATGACAAATTGAAATGTTTCCCTGTGGCGTCTGGATAGTACAGTGAGCACGATGTGTGCCGGATTAGACTTCTAATGAGCTCTTCAGCTTTATGCTGGTGGATTTCACCCCAAGGCCAGAACCCTGAGATTAAACACGGAGCAGAGCCGAGAGATGACATCTCCTCCGACCCAATTCAAGAATTTAGTGGCCATTACTTAGAAAACAGCAGCCGGCTAATCAAGGATGTTCTGATATAATTATCTTCTGCTGTCTGCAGATGCACAAGTCGGCCGTTCTACCTCCTTTCATGCTCGTGCTAATCATGCTTGATTAAACGTGTAATCACGGCCTCCTTGCAACCCCAGATCCTGCTTCTTCTGCTTTCTGCTGGTGCTACATACCCCTGGGACTGGACCACCACATCAGCTGCTTCAGCGTCTCCCCGGGGAAAATAGGGACCTTCTGAGGGAATTACCTGAGCTGCATTCGTTGCATCATGTCAGACAAGCACCTACATCTATTTCCTGCGCTGAATTTCAAATCTTCCATTTTGAGAAAGAAACATGATAAGCTGTCTCGATGTAAACGCTTCTGAGGTGGTAAAAGATTTTTATATGCGTGGAAGTGCGAGGCTGTTCACTTTTAGATAGGCATTTTGTAATTCAGTATCCATTTCAGAAAACATGTCACACTTCACCCGCTGCATGTGTTGAATACAGTCAGGTGCAGGTCCTCTTCAAAAGGACAGTTTTCATTTCTGTGCTTTGAAGAAGCCTATTTTTCACATGGGATGTGACAGCGTACCTGGTTCGGGAGCAGGGTATGCCCAAGGTCAATAAACAAGGCTATATAAATGTAAATGGACACCTACTGCTTTTCTGTCTAGTTGAATCAGTATGCTTTGGACATACAGCTAACTTATAAGAAAAAGAGGGTTGGAAGCATACTCTCACATTAAACATTTATGATCATAGCCCAAGAAACAGAACACCTTTGGACAAGATGAATAAAAACACTCCTTTTCACTGTGCTGTCTTTCCTGCTATAGATTCCCAGAGAATCCCAGATTCTCAGAAAAAAGCTGTATCTCCAAGGCAACAATAACAGCTTGGCTTATCATAAAGTGAAAGTATGCGGCAGCACTGAATGAATTTCAGCTCTACCTTCCTTTCACAGTCTGTTTCTGTTTGAGGTCTTATGGAACTTATTCATCTTGTGCTGCCACCTGCTTGCTTTTAATCTTGCTTTTGACCTAGCAGCTTTATGACAGATGACAGAAGAAAGAGGTTTAACAATCGTTAAAATTTTCTCAAGGTTTGAAATGTTCTGTCAAAACTAGAAGATTTTAGATGATAAGGTTCTGGAAGAACACAGTGATCCAGTTTCATTGGTCATAGAAGCATGCACCACAATGTGGTTCATAAACACAGGAAGGACGGATGTCTTATTCAGCTCTTCAATATGAAGCTAAACAGCACATATGCTCATTACCTGCAGCTGTACAATGGTATAGATTCTGTGTTCTGTCCTCACCATGTACACACGTTTCTGGGACTGAACAGGTGTGTTAGATGTGTTTTGATGGCAGCTCAGTTAAGCACACCAGACTCCGGTGTGCTTGATAACTGGAGGTCTCTGTTCATGTATAATAAAAATGACTAGAAAAGGCTGTAGCTCTGTCACAGCACTGTGAATGCCCCAATGCTGAATGACTGCAGACTTCTTTCAGTTTGTTTAAAGACATAATAGTTTAAAGATGTGTTGAAATTGTTCACTTTTAAATTGCGAAATGATGCATCCTACTCTTAATTTTCCAAAAGTATAAAATATATTCACTGTCATTTGTGCCTAACAAGCCATTTCAGGTAAAGTATTTCACCCCATTCTGGACTTGGATCCAGCACCCAAGGAGTGAATGTCACTGACCTTTACCACAACACTTACATGGATCAGTCGTACAAAAACACGAGTAGCTCCAAATACATTTGACATGGCAAAATAACGCCTCATGTATAACTTTGGGAAAATGTGAAAAGTTTAACTGAGACTCTGTTGTGACTGAGGTTTGTGTCAGTTGGAGCATTATGCTGAATGCAATACAACTGTTATGCTGAATTATGGGACTGAAATACAGAGATTGCAAATTCCTTTTGTAATGTAAAATGATGCACAAATTTCCAGAAATATAGAATATTCCTGACAACTCCTTGCCTCCAGTGTTGGCACAGCTGGTAAAACTCAGTTGTAAGTTGCTTTGGATGAAAGCCTCAGTTAATAACAGTGTAATGTAATGTAATAACTCAGTGCAGGAGAAATACACTACCCAACCTGGAAGTGATCCCAGTACTTCAAAAATGAAGATCATCTGATTTTCCCCAATCAGACTTTTTGGTTGTAGAAAATCTGGACCAAATTTCATGGCTTCAAAAATATGTGATGATGTCACTTCATTTAGATTTAACAGTCTTATGCACCCAAAAATATTCAATTTTTCCATGGTGGGAGGCCAAATTTCAGTTTTTGAGCATGTTCAGGTGCCAAAAAAGTCAAATATTCTTTTATTTATGCAAACACCACGCGTGCATGTTTGTAATTACCCATAAAGGTTTGGATATCAACTAAAATAACGACAGAGTTGTTAGCATGAAAACTATAACAATGCCAGATACTTGTTGACCGTTTAACAGTTTCATTGAAGAGGAAACAATTCACGTAAATGAGGAGTACGTTTTATCAGTTGTAGAGACACCAGCGAGAAGCCCCCTGAATAGAAAAACATGAACTATCGCCCGATGAGGACAGTAGGGGAACGTTTGGAGACGTTGGTGGGAAATGATCCAGCTCATCTTCCTGAACTGCGACACGGTTAATGTGCATGTGCAAATGACGTTTGCATAAATTACAGTAAAAGGGTCTCAAGGCCTTTGCACGGCCTATCAAGCTTAAAGCTAATCAGAAGGATGTTTTTAAGGTATTTTACATAATCCAGTAATACGTGAATTCCCTTTTATTCTCCCATTCTTTGTTGAGATGAAAATGTTAATTCACTGCACAGCCTGTAAATGAGGGACAAAATGTCATCTCTTTGCACCCAAATAGCATCTGTAGGACACAGTTGTCTTACAGAGGCTGATATTTTCAGACAAACAGCATTTGGTGTTTCATCATTTAGACACGGGAGCAAAGAAGCACAGCTGCATTCATTCTCTAAGCACATTGTATCCATTAGCTACTGAGAAAAATTACTTTTAAGCCATGCAGCTGTTTTCTTGCTGTTTAACATGTAAATCCAGCCCACATATGGCACCAACGTAGTGCTTTTCCAATCAAGACTCAAACAGAAACTTTTACTTAAAAACTGACTCATGCATCCGCGATGTTGTGAGAACTAAATGTTGTGAAAAGTAAATGAACGACGAATAATGATGTTATATTTTTATTTCAATACATCAAGACTCACCAACAGACCATACAGTACAGTATGCAGTTTGTACATTACTGATTTTGAAGAAGTCATTGTGATTTCCTCACCAGAAACCATTCATACCGGACCAACCAGACCAAATCTTTCTACTCTGCTGATTGTGATTTTATTTATATTTATTTATTTATCTAGGCATAATGTTAAATATTTTAAGCAGGTTAATTTTTTCTTGTAAAATTGAGTTTTTCTCCCCTGATATCACCAGTTTTTCCTTGTAATATTTCAACTATATTCTTGAAATCTCAACATTTGTGTTTATGGCCATTTCACATCAAATTTGCAGGTTTAATGGTTCTACAGAATATTCCATTATATAAATAGCACTTTGTCCCCCATTTGCATTTCCTTGCTGCCTCCACCGTTGCATCCAGCCATAAAGGAATGGACCCACGAGACCCCGCTCCTTCAAAGGGCCATAACTCCCATCACTAATGGAGCGTCGTGCTTCCAGATTATTCGAACAGATGCACAACAGAACGGGAACGAGACACAAGAGGCACATGGAGGAAAAGGGAAAGGCAGGGAAGGACGAAGAGAAAGCACCCACACATTTGTAGAAATACTGTAAGCAGAAGGGTGGGAGGGCATGTTGTGACCAAAATCACCCCGATCCCGTTTTCAAACAACTCAAGCATGCATTTTGTTGTTTTTCTTCTTTTTGGATCACTGGTCACTCGCCTGCCGGCTAGACTTTCAGTGCCTTTGTTGATGCAACATCTCACTTTGTATCACCCAGAATGGTTGAAGAAAAGTTTATTGTTGGCCAGTTAAAACACCCTTACATCAGCGACATCTGAGCTGCCTTTATAATATTGATGCTAAATGAAAAGGTGAAAAAGAAACCCTCATCTGACCCTTTCTATACTGTGTGGTGTCCTGTCATCTTCCTCTGTAGCTTTAATCTCTGCCGATACAAACATTTTACAGCACTTGAATGTTTCGGTGAAGTCTAAATGTCATTGGGAGTCATTTTAGGTGATTATACCAGAATTTTAGGCTTCTTTGTTTAAATTCAGCATTAATGTCTCTACTTTGACTCTTGCAACAGAAGGCCTTTGAAGCAGTGAATGGCTCCTGTATTAGGGAGACGTGTGTGTTTGATGGGAGGCCGGATTTATGAGAACCATCTGATATATGTAGAGAGATGTGTAAAAACGGCTCTGAAGTAGAGGTATGACTAAGGCTACTGAGAGTCAAAGAAGGAGAGGTACAGAGACATCCTAATTACCTCCAAATAACTGTTTCTGTAATTATAATTACACTTTTTAACACTTTTGAAGTTTGTTTTGGCCATTTTTCCCATCTCATTTAAGTTCCAGTGAACTTTATCCCTAATTGTCTGACACTTTATCTGGTCCACCTCGCTCCAGAAGTACTTTAATTCTTGGTGTCATGGATCCAACAAGGTGGTGGAAACATTCATTAGAGCTTCTGCTCAATATCAACATGACAGCATTAAGCAGTTGCTGCACATCCATGATGAGAATCTCCTGTTCCACCATCGTCGTCTGCACTGTGTCCACATGACTACATACTGCTGTGTGATTGGCTGATTAAATATTTGCGTTAACAATTTGAACAAGTGGATCAAAACATGAAAAAATACATATTGTAGGATATTTTAAACATATTTCTTTGGCTCACATCAAAGTGAAAATTCCCTACCTGTTTATCAGAGCTGTACAAGGTCAGACATTCATTTGTCTGCCTTTGGATAAAATATTCAAGGACATCCATACTGCAGGGATGGGAGCATGACCTCATTAGCTGGAAACATTTTACATATGACAGTGGTATCCCCCTCTACACTGTCATTCACCTTAAACCATTCATGTGCACGCTGAGAGGAAGTAAAAAGAAAATAGGTCCTTTTTCACATTAGACCTTCAGGTTTCAGTCAGGTTTCTTCCCAAAGATTGTTCCTGGGATGTTATAATTAGACTAGGCTGAACTAAACAGCTGGTTTGGAGATAAATTAATTACTTTTACAACACAAAACCAAATCATTTCAGACTAATTTGTTACATTGTTGGGTTTCATAATGAGCTTGTACATCTAATCTCTTTTCAGGCTTATTGGTTTTTATGAGTGTGTACTCCTTATACTGTCAGGCAGACTTTTACCATTAGTCAAGAAAATGGTGAAAAAAATTTAAATCACTTGAAAACCTTAACTCATAAAAGTGCTCTTCGCCCTGGTCTCTCTGCCATCTTACATATGAAGACTGGTCCATTTTGCCTGTAACTGTCAGTCTCAGAGATCTGTGGGGGAAAAACAGGTCTACGTCATTGAAGTGTGTTCACTGACACTTTTGAGGCTTAAATGTTTCCCTATAGCATCCTGTCTTTTTTCCCAGCCCTACAGAAATGGGGAAAGAGCTGAAAAACAAATGGAAACTTATTCTTTTGTCTTCATAGTCCCGTGCTGAAACATGAACAAGGGTTCAAACAATCCTCTATGTACCATAAGAAAACAGCACTTTGTTTTTTCCTCCCTCCTTTGGTCCCCTTTGCCCCTGTACCTGTTATCTTTTCTGCTCTTCGTCCCCTGGCTCTTGTTGCTGAAGACAAACTGACAGGATGAGGCTGCTCTGCCTCTCATCTGTGGGAGAAAAACCTTGACCATGAATGGATTTTTCTGAATCACAGGAGCCCAACAGACCAGAGAATCAGCTCTGTTGCAGTGGTGCAAACACAAATTAGCAGTGACTGAGACTTTCAATGGGACTTTCATGCATTGAAAATCATTTGGGAGGTCACTGACGAAAATAAAAAATAATGAAGACATTGTTCAAGGAAAACAGATTGTTACACTTGAGGGGATTTTCCTAGATCTGCTAAATTAAGGTCATTTTCACACATAGACTCGGAACAGTCAGCCAGTCTGAGTTTGTTTCCGCACTGCACTCAGTCATACGCACTACGCCTTTTTAAAGAATAGTCTACCTGGCCAAAAAAAGAGAAAAAGTGGCCTCCTGGATAACTATTGCATGGGATATTGTCTTTCAGTTTTCAAGCCACAACTGTGAAACCATGTGGGAAGACACCCCCAGTGGTCATAGAAAAGATGTGAGTCTGTTCCAGAAGGGTCAGATTATCGGCATCAAGCAAAGGAAACATGTCAGGAGATGCAGAAATGACTAAACTGGGTTCAGAACCGTCTGACACATTATAAACTGGAAGGATAGAGGAAACTATTGTCTTCCATGAAGAAAAACAACATTAGAGCTCAGGGCTGTTTCACAGTGAAAGTAATGAACAATGTGAAGGAACTCCAGCTACTGGAGGTCAGGGAAGCTGACCGGAGAAAAGGTTCAGGTTGTTGGAAAGATGGACTCTGGAGCCATGAGGAGGTCTGATGGGTGCAGATAGACGCTGTTCCAGAGTGATTGAGCATCAGAAGAGAGGAGGATAAAGTGATGCAGAATCATATTATAAGCCAGTGGGGGCCGTCTATGATCTGGGTTGCTGCAGGTAGTTTGGAAAAGGATCAGGTCTAAGTTCAGGTCTAGATTCAGGATTCATGGGGCTCAGATTGTGAGAATGGTTCATGGAACAGGAGACATCATTTCCACCACAGAGTCCAGATGTGGAGAATGGGAAGTGCTGGAGGTCGGACTCTCCATCAATACAAGATTTTGAAGACAACTTTCTGCTACTATGGATGGAAATAAACATAACAGTTCAGAACCTTCTAGAAACAATGCCACAGTGAATGCTGCTGGAATCGCGGATAAACCCAACCTCTACCCTGTAATGCAGCCGTTCAGGAAGGCGTCTTACATTCATATTTATTTAGTACCACTTCTAATAAAGAGACTTTTCTTCTTAAGTCTCATGTTGACACCTGCTTATGTGGCAGGATGAGGGAGCGCCCGACCGGTGATCAATCCCACAACCTGGGTGGCTGACTTGTCAGTGTGGATGGCTTTCAAAGGGAAATCTCTGTGGCCAAGCAGCCAGGGCACATGGTCAGTCAAAAGAATAGTTACTCAATAGTCACCTCACTGTCACACGTGTATTATAGATAACTCTTTCTTCGGATCATAGTTATTAGACAACCTGCCACTGCCACCCACCATACATCTGTACGACCAAGTTTGGTGGAAGTAGCACACACATGATCCGATTCTCTGCACGGTTTTAAGCACATGTGCAAGCAAACTGGGTGCAGAGGCCATCGCCCACACACAGGTGGGCTCTTTGTGACTCTCACAGTACAGGGATGGTCACGCTTTCCACAGGTATTCAGTGCATCCATCGCCATCTGAGGTCTTTCATAGCAAGTTCAGTTTCATTTCCCAGTAAATGAGACATGCAACATTCGCTTGTCCAAACATATGTTGTGTTTACGATGCAGCTTCTGATGATGTTACACTGCCACAGAAAATTAAGGTGTTTAGCAACAGCATTGCAAAGTGACTGATTTCTGCATCTCATTATAAAATACATGTTTCCAGTGAAGTCAGGCATGTTGCTCCCTCAGATGTTTGCTAATCTATCTGGTTTTCACCAGCTCAAATATAGCATGGAGTACAGTATCTTATTATGAAAGATCAATGATAATGAGCCGTTCTGTTGCAGCATTACTGTCACATTACAGCCCCCTTTAATTAAAGTTGTTTCTTTTTTGCAACAAATATGCATGAATTATACAAGTCTGCCGAGTGTGTGCATGTCATAATTTTAATTTAAACTCATTAGCAAGGAATGTCATAAAACTTCTTATTTATCTACTGAAACATATTTGAATTCCACAAGTCACTGAGCAGATAGAGAAGATACATTCAGGTTACATTCACAGCAGAATTTAGCAGAATACCACAATAAATTAGGACTTTTCACCATGTTTTCTTGGCTTTTTTTCGGTGGGAGGAGGGGGTTTATCATTGTTTGCCCATTGGTATTTCAGCAGTTTTTTCCTATTGAACTAACAACACACAAACTACAACTGCCCCTTACTTTGGGAGCCACTGCTTTAGTTGCAGATTTATGTCCCCAACTGCCTCCTACATGCTAACCCTCCATTTGTTCTGGTGGAGGCTTTGTCAAATTAAGGGCCATGTAGGACCGTGTAGCCCTCAGATAGCAAGTCTGCAGCGCTCCACACTTTGCAGCTTTTGCAACAGCTAGAAGGAGGAGACGGCCTTTTGATTGAAAGTTCTGCATGTGTCCTGCATTGTGTCACACAGCCCACGATGGACCGATGCAGAGCCTGCATTGCTGCAGACGCTGCACCGAGCCTTAACCGAAACCTTAACCATAACTTTAACCTTGCAAGACAAGAGTCATCGGCTGAATTAAATCTAAGCGGGATTTTTTCTTAAATTTTGGTCTTTTTCAAGGTGTCAATACAGACACCAGGATGCTCCGCAGATGGAAAGGGAATAAAAAAAACCTGCTGCTTATATGTAGATAAGTGGAAGGTTTCCTTCATTTTATTAGGATGTTAGTGGTTTGAAGTCTGCAAATGGAAGTTTGTGTAATTACCCGCTAAAACAAGACTGAAAATGAATTTGCCAGCAGTGCCTTCAAAGCAGCAGGATGTGTCTTCATACATACTCATCTTTTTATGCTGACATTTTCAGATAAACAATGTAGAATTTTAAGGTTGAGAGTTTTTATGTAAATGAGGGAAGAAAACAAAACCAGCAGGCTTCTCTCTGATGCATTCTGAACTTATGCTGAAGCTATTCAGTGTTTTAACTTCACTCTTTTAAAATGGCTGTCAAGATTCATGAAGTGGTGGATGACATTTTGTAAGGCTGAGAAGTCAAGGGAAACTCAATTCTAGTTTAACCTTTCAATTCTGATTGGCTCTTCTAAAGGCTGATGAATAACAGACTTGATCACCAAGTATTTCTTTCTTTTAAAAAGATGGTTAGTGAGGTTTTTATTTTCAAGTGCTGCTCCACAAATGACCACAAAACAAGATCAGACGTATATTGTATTGCAAACATGAACATGATTGAGGGAATCTGAGAGCCAGCATGATGTTAGTAGAAAAGCAGGCCGAGGGCAGACTACCGGCTGGATCTGATGACTGATTGGTGCACAGTACCGGGGACATTAGTCATCTTGTTATGCACGTAACGGCGCATGTATTACAATCCTGAAAGCAGAGCCCGCTTCCCAGTCCCAACTAAAGCCCTACATATAGAAATTTTAACCACTGATTAACCAAATAAAGAGGATGACGAAGTGTGAAAGAATTAGATGCGTAGAGAAATCTTGTTATGAAGGACATAAAAACTGGGATGGATTTTCTGCAACTGTTTAAGCTGCAGGGAGCTCGTGGATAGTTATGTACACCAGTTTCTTTGTACAATTTCAGCCGTCAGATGGAAGTTTTTGGGCAGAGCCAGCCATGCTCTGTGTTTTGTTAATTTTCTTTATTTCCCAAGGCTTCATTTTCTTCCTCATTCCACCTCCTGCCTGGTAGTTCTACAAGACAGAAAATCGCTCTAAAAGAGTGAATATTCCAAATTGAAGCTATATCGTCATTTATAAATGTTAATGATATAACTACCTCTCATTAGTGGCCTTCTACTAAACTAAGACAATGGTAACTGTAAGAACAGTCACAGCAGCAGGTCTAACTGGAAACCAAGAGTGACTGCTTGAACATTTTTTTATAACTAATTTTGTCAAGATAATGAGGTTAACGTTCTCATAATCCTACTCATTAACAAGGATTGTTTTCTCAAAATGATGAAGGGGGCAGCACAATGTCAACATAGAAGAAAAATTGTCAAAATTAAGATAAGAAGACAAAATGAAAATCTTTCAGCTATTACAGAATCCTGTTGCACAGGCTGGAAAACTGGGTTGGACTTTCTGGAACGGTCCTTAACTGGTTCAGGTCTTACTTAGAAGGCCGGAGTTACTTTGTTACGATCGGCAGCTATGAATC
>JAVQJG010029875.1:0-10456 GCA_036024015.1 Craterocephalus amniculus
AGTCCAGTAAAAAGAAAGTCATTAAAAAGGGGCACGGTAAAAGGTCTCCGTGGACAGGGGGCTGGGTGCGTCTGGCGGCCCCTCCCTCAGGCGGTTCCGTCTCCTCCGGGGGCCCTGGCCATAGGCTGCCCCCGGGCATCCCCGCAACAGGCTCCGCGCCACCACGTCCTCAGGTGGCTGCCAGCCTGGGCCATAAGCCTCTTCTTGGGTGCCGCCATTCCGTCCACCAGCCTCGTCCTCCTGTCCCACCTAGTTCTCGTGCCCACAGCCCTGGTCCTGGTCCGGATCACTGCCGACGCCATTATCATCTTCGTCGTCGTTGTCATCATCATTATCATCATCATCATGGTAGTATCATGGTAGTGGTAGTGGTGGTGGTAGTGGTGGTGGCCAGCCGGCCAGCCGGCCAGCCGGCCAACCGGCCAACCGGCCAACCAGCCAGCCGAGGGTCGGCCGGGAGGCCAGCAACCCTCCCGCACCGCTTCTCACCCTCGGCTGCCGTGTCTCCGTGTGTGTCCTTCCTCCCTCCTGCTGCCTGCACACCGGCTTAAATGTGTCCTTAATTGGCAGGGGAGGAGTCCTTCCGCAGGTGCTGCCAATCAGTTCATTAAAACTCCCACTAGCTTGGGATAAAAACAAGTTAAAACATGCAAGTAAAAATGGATAAAAACACACTAAAACCAAGCTAAAACCAAGCTAGTGGGACACAGTCCAGTTCTGGTAGCACCTGCTCTTTCACCTTGTGACACATTTTACTATGGAAACCAAGCTGTTTGCTTTGTTTACCCATCATATGTTGTTTTTTTAAAATATGTTCTAACACAAATAATGACAGATCACAAATGACAGTCATGGATTCAAACAACTTGGATTTCATAGAAAACTGAAGGAAACTCACGTAAATAATTCAAACTCATCTCTCACTTCTCTGCCATGAAGGCAGGATAAAGTCACCAGAGCTTAAAACATTACTGTTAGCACAATAAACTATCTGTTGTCCATTTAAGTTCATTTTTCTGATTGTAGTTTGCACCTAAAATTGTAAAACATCCTCTGGCCACTGCTGACTTTTACTTTTGCTCATTGACTTTTCCTCCACTCTTATCATCTAAAACAGAGCCCCCACGTTAACTCAGTTTTACAGCAAAGACTCTTATTAAATGCCAGCACGAATGAAGGAGAGCATCAGAAGCCTAAGGCCATCAAATAAAATCAACCTTTTTTTTTCTTTTAGCAAAGTTTACTGTGAAAAGAAGTGTTAGACAAAACAAAATGAAAAGTTGGCATCTTCACAACTTGTTCCAAACGGCTGCATAACCATCTGAAATTAAATCACCGATTTAAAATCTTGACGTTGCTTAGTGTTGTAGAGGATTCTCCTTTGCCAAAAACATCCTGTTAACCAAGAAGAATACTTTTAAGTTCCACACAGTGGAAGATGTGAGCTCAATATATATGAAATTCAGGATAAACAAAGACTCTAGCATAGCCAGAAAATGCAACCTTCTCTTGGAAAACAAGTTAACCCCATAGAAAAAGTTAACTTTACTCCATCCGCGACCCCAAAGATGATAAAGTGTGTCTAAAAAACCACTTGAAAGGACGGGAATCTATTATTAATAGAATGCTCCCAACTGCTCATATTCTGTAAACTGTAACAGCTGGCTCCTGAATTCCCTCAAGGTTAAACAGGAAGAGGATTTGCAGCTCTATCTATCTATGAATAAATCAGTGGAAACGCATACACCAATAAATGCAGGAGCCGTGCTGCGATGCAATTCACAATGGTGACATCTTCAATTGAGGAAACCACAACAAAGCTGCTTTGCGCTTTTGTCTCAGAAAGCCCACAGCCTGAAATCATTTACATCAGAACAAAACACGGGAGCAAACATTTGGATATCCATTCATCCATTTTTTGCTGCCATTGGAGCCCAGATGCCCACTTACCTGGCGTTTCCCTTCCAGTTTCTCCTGGGAGAGCCAAAGGGGCTCCGGGGCCAGATGGGATAAATAATCTCTTGTGAATTCAGGGTTTGTGCTTTGGGGTGTTATTCCAGTCGAGCGTGTCTGAACTCTGAATCAGAGACCCAAAGGATCTGATCGACTCACTGGAAATGCAGAAGAGGCAGCAACGTTCGTCCACTTGTTTGAAAAAAATCATTGTTTGATTGTTGATTATTTCTGCAAGAATATGATGAGGTAGAATAATGCAGTGAAAGGTGAAGCAGGAAGGATTCCATGATAATTGTTCACTCATTTTCTCACAACCCTAAAAGAAAGAGAAACAATTGCTCACAAATTTTAAGAAACATTTACTTTTTAGTTTGAAATATGTTCTCATAGAGATTATAGTTAAAAATGATGAAAATATGCTTTCTAAACTCAAAGCATGAGAAAAATATTTATATAAATTTGATTCCCTTTGTAATTTTATCACACCTGAGGTCACACTTTATTTCACACACTGCTGGGGGCTTTGAACCTTTTCTAGATGCTGCTGCATAAGATAAGGGGACATTGCTCACGGAATTGTGTTTATGTTGGATTAATCCTGATCCAATTTCCCACAATGCTGCCTGGTTGTCCTAATATGCTCCGTACAAAAACTTTTTAATCTTTTTTAATCTCCATAACACTTAGGTTCACAATCAGGACCATTATCATCTGTACCTAAACAATGTGACCCCCAGAAACAATGTGATGATTGCTTTTTTCTTATGTGCATTTTTGCTTGTTTTAAAATAAAAAAAAATAAAAGACAAGGTGAAAAACAGTTTTGTGAGCATTCGTTTCTTTATCCAATAACGTGAACAATTGTCTGCACAGCACTGGAAGAGATGTCGGGATGAGTGTGAAATCTGCTTTTCTTCTATTTTCAGAAGCTGTTTTTTTTAAAAATCAAATTAGAAGCCACAAACCTACAGAAAGCCTTTCAGTGGCTCTAGTCTGTAAATCCTTTTCGCAAGGCAGTCCATGTCTGGGAGAGCGTCTAATTGGAGAAATAGTGGAGATATCAAAGATGTGTCTGTGTTTGTCACTGGAACCGCCTGCTAAATATCCACAGACACGACAAAACCCGGACTGACAGCAGCTGTGTGACTCGACAGGCCGCCTTAAAACACAAACGGGGGACCGCTCATATCTCAGCTGACACCAAACAACAGCACTCTGCCTCTGAAGAACAAAACACATCTACTTTCTCCGTCTCTGTACTTGAGGGCTTGATAAGAGCTGAGAGCTGAAAGGAGACGTGCAGGCGTCGGTGTGGGCTGCTGGAGTGTGTGGGATAAAAGCATCGAGGGTCCACACGCAACGCGAGAAAGCCAGAGTCAGGAGATGGCTGCATGCTGCTGGTAAACAGCGATGCTTGGTTCTTTTTTAGTGTAGCAGAAATGAAACAGAGATGCAATCACTTTAGAATTTAAGTTCATTCTTACATGAAATGCAGAGCATGGGTGGAGGTGGATGTCTTTCAGATTCAATGTTTACATCTCTTGAGCATTTTCAGCCTCACAGAAACATCTGATGTTAGTTCCTCCCAAAATATCTTTCCTTTAAAGCGGGCTTTGTATAAAAGTTTCAACATTTTTCACATTTTCACATCAAAAATGACTTTCGGCTCGAGGCAAGGGCCTCACACAGCACCCCAGGCTAGCCCCGAAATCTGACGGCCCCACTCAGGTTCCATCCCAAGAACAGAAAATCATATTGTTACAAATATTTAGTGTAACCTAACCTTTATCCGGGTAAAATCTTTCCAAATGTCCGACTGCAAGTGAATGCAGCATGTGATGTATATGCTCTTTAACATTACCACGACATTCCTGATCATAATGCAGCATCGTCTCGCCAGTTGCCCAGTGCCCACATGGGTGATCATATTTTCGTCCAGACTGTTCAATAGCCATCTGAAAACAGTTTTCCTTGCTATTAATAAAGCATACAATAAACGTTTGTGCAGCAGTGACATACAGAATCATCATACAGTTTTGTTTTTTGGTAACTAATTTTGCTTTACTTTTTACCTCCGGTTACCACTTTATTTGTAATGATGACTTCTTTCCTTAAATCTAGACTCTTTCAAAAGGGTCTCCTTTACATGTGACACCCTTTTCCTGTCCAGCCCCCCTCCCATTAGAAGATAGTTAATTTTAAGGTGAAGAAAAAGAGATCGAAAATACTGACTTCCCTGCTTGGGTTTATTTCACCGCAGCTTCATTCTGATCAGTCATCAGTTTTGTTTTAATTTACTTCTTTTTCTGAAACGAATCCTTGTAAGGAACCCCGGCTAACTCAGCCCCCACATTTTCCACCTGTAGCAAAGATGACTAAGCTGCAGCCTCCTCCGCACTGAACCTCTCCTCTGTATGGATACTGCAGTGACGGCTGTGCTGACCTGAAACAACTCTGGGCTTATTTTGCTGCAGGTGGACTGAGGGACACAAACACACTGGTCTGATGGCCATGGATCAAAAGTCTCCCGAATGCAGCCCATGTTTTGTACACAGATTTTAAAAAATCCTCTACAACACAAACTATTAAACATGGATTTATTGCATGTGGAAGCAGAATCCGGAAGGATTGACTGACATGGACACCCTTTTCCATGTGCAATGTTTATCACTACAATTTCTTCTGGGAAAAATGATTGCAAGTATCTTTATTCTAATCTCAGTTGAATAATGTAATTTAACATATCTGTATTCAGCAGTGTGCAATCATGTGCAAGACACACTTCCTTACACCTGACTGCACGTTGTGCTTTTTGAACTGCTTTTAACCTGGTTTACAAATATTAATGCAAAAGTCTGAAGTTAAATTGACCTCAAATAAAGCCATTCATTTCTCTGCTTAAATTATTAAACAATAAATTCTTTTCGGTCATTTAGTTTTAGAAATACTTTTTAAAATTATTGTTACACACACACACACAAGTGACCCATTTCCTGCACAAACATTTTTTAGAAAATGCATTGAAAAAGTCTAGAAGATTCCTCTTCCTATATTACTATTTATAAAATTGAATAGAAATATACCAAATGTTACAAAGGCAGACAGCAAATTTACAAGAGGATATCAATATTTTGGACCGGGCCAGAGTCATTCAGATCTGTAGAGGAAACTTAAGACCCCAGGCTGGCTTCCAACCTGCCAGATTCTGGCAGCCATGTTGCAAAATTCTAATCTAGATGTCCAAAAAAGCTTGTAAACAATCATTCAAATCTGCTGTGATTGCAGGCTTTACCCTTTATTACTTGAAACGGGTTTGAACACTCTTGGACTGATCATCATCAACACAATCTTCATTTGCAGAGTCATTTATAATCTAAATGAAGAACAAAGCAGCTTAGTTTTATGTTTTGCATGGCATGAATCACCTGCGGTTCACTTTATTTCTACAACAGAAAGCGTGTTGTTTCTTTAATAAAGCTTGGAGGCATTCCCTTGTATCACGTTAACATTCCCTAACATCATCTCTAAAGCATCTCTAACTGGACTGAAGCCTGATTGTCTTGCCTCACTCGTACGTCGCTGCTGCATGGCTATATGTACTGTAAAAGACAATGAAGCTGAGGTGGACTCTGGCTGTGAGAACAGTTAAAATGCAATCAGGTGAGTCAGTGAGAAGAGGAACAGCAGGAGCCCGAGGCAGCCACTGGTCAAATCCCAGTCCTGTGCACCGCTCCTCACTGCAAGATCCAACCAGAGACAGAACCTGTGCAGGAAAGACAAATCCATTCTCTCTTTGATGGAAAGTGAGCAGCTAGCAGGGTGGGAACCGACGAAGAAAACATTAAGACAAACTGCTTTCATTAAGATTTTCAGAAACACTGCAGCAGAAAAACCCAAATAGCACAACAAACTGATACAGCATTTATTTATTTCAGAAACTTTAATACTGTGATCACTGCAAATGTCTTTTTTTTGTTGTACATTTACACTTTACAAAGACAATGAATCTGGGACGTAAACAGTATTTTCAATCCTGTAAAACTTGTGGTCCTCTAAAAATGATGTGCTTCATCTCCAGTGGGAGTTGATCAGCTTACTGTGTACAGGAACAAACGGAGGGATCACGATGCAGGCTGCATCTCTGAGCTTTGTGGAACCTCCCTCCCCTGCTGCAATCACTGACCTCGCAAGCTGTGCCTGACAAGCATCTCTATGACACAAACAACATCCAGTCGGCTCTTTCCCGGTCACCGGTGCTCAAAGAAACGTTCGGTTCAGATTCACATTTTTGTGAATCCTTCCCCTGCTTGACAGGAGCTGCACTGCTGGGGGAACTACAGTGCAACATCTAGACAGGATTGCACAGGAGTGGATCTAATCACCTTACACCCAAACATTGCATCCAAAACCTGCAAATGCAGTCTGCTCTGCTGAACATTGTGCAAAGGATCTCAATGGTCAGATATTACAAAGTGAAACTTTTCAAACAGTTCAACATTCACATTCCAGTATCCTTCTTTGAAGCAACTGAGGATAAAGAAAAGAAAGAAATCTATGCAAGCTATAAAATAATGCAACATTTACAAAAAACAGAAAAACAAAACTGGCTTATGTGTGTTTATGACTTGGAGAAAACTGTCAACTTCATGATGCACATTTTAACATCTGCACTGCACAATTTTGCCATTCGGCCAGAATTCATTTGCAATACGAAAACCAGGCCACTTTTCATGTACAACTAAATACAGAACATTGCCTTCAGTTCAACTGTACAGTTCAAGCAACAATGTTAAAACGGACTGAGTACCAGTGTTAATGGCAAACAAGTTACAGTCAAATCTTTGTTTTTGGAATATTTATGCCTAAACACCTCACTTTTTTCCCTCCATACATACCATCAGGATTTTACTGAACTGATTTTCACAACTGGCCAGACTGTGAAACTATTAAAACTAAATAATCTTATAACCGTCTACTGGTGCAAAAGATTCTTAAAACAGAACCGATACTCTCACTAAGAGTCCACTCATGTCTCCACAAAGCTGCAAAGCCGAACCAACATGCCAGCTAAAATAAACATCACATTTCTTTAGGCTTGTATCCACTTTACATTCACTTTACATGGTGCTGATCCGTGCTGCAGGAATTTGTAATAATTTAAAAACCAGACAGGGAATGATAGTAAACACCCCTGTTGTTTACTCTATCATACATGCATGTTATTAATGCAAAGGCACAACTGTTCATACCACTTTCGTCCCCGTCTAATGTTGCTGCCGTTCAGCTTCTACATGCATCGCAAGCAGTTTCCCTGCACAAAATGTTACGAAGCTCAGAAAACTGAGTGTGAACTTGATTAAAAGTGCATCAGACGCATGTGTGTGACTGAGGGTGTGTTTATCTTTCAGGATGAAGAGCCTTTCCCTTTTATCTATTCTCCAGGTGCTATTTCAAAGGCACGTCCCTGCTCTGCCTGGGAGTAAATGACCAAAAGAAGTGACTGTAGGCACGGTTGGATAGACTGATGTACATTCACACAATGACAACACACACACTGCAACTGGTGCAGCACCTACTGCGGATCCCGCTTTTTGTTGCACTCTAATACAACACATGCTGTTCTTCCTGACTTTCTGAAAATATCTCCTCCCCAGCTAAAACAGAACCTGAGGAAATCTGTAGATATTATGCGCAGATAACATCCACACCAAATCGACTCCTTTTACTAGATAAAAAATATATATATCGTTGCTTGATTGTCTCTAAAAGCTGGCTTTGAATTCTTACTCCTGTTCTGTACGTTGGGGGGGCCTCCTGGTTTGATGTAAGATCGCTAAAGAGGCAGTGGGAAAAAATACAGAATGACAGGCGCCACATTTACAAATCATGACATTTTCACTGGTCACCACTAGAGGGCACTGTACGCAACACAACAGCAGGCTCGAGCACCACATAACACAACATAATACAGAATAAAAAGCATATAGTCAGGCTTTAAATAGAATTGAGAAAGAAAGCCGTTTAAATAATATAGCTAGTGACCGTTTCTCTTGAGGAACTAAACACTGATGTTCGTTGTACTGTACGAATACAACAACTTATTTATTAGAATTATAATACAAGGAAATAAATTAACCTGGGTGTGTGCGTGTGTGTGTTAGAGACGGGGGGTGCGGGGGGACTGCAATGTTTCCCTCTCAGAAATGTCTCTGTCCTTTATCATCAGCTGGCCTTCTGTATTCCAGGATGTGGGATGATGAGCAGAGTCCTGACTTTCCCTTATTCGTCCTGAAAACGATGAAGGCTCATGTGCAGCAGAGATCAGTGTTCTTGTAAATGTACCTTCCGAATCATCTTTTTTTCCACGTCATGCATCTTTTCAGGGGTGACTCTTTGTTGTTTGAGGGAAAGACGGGAGTCCTGACTTCTTCCTATTGCTTTTACAACACATAAAACTAGGATGGACCAAAGCACTCTGGGTCAGTCTCGTTTTATGGCACTACTTGCCGATGGCTTTTAAATCCGCTCCTCATTCAGGTGTTGCCTTGTCCTGTACATACAGAGAGGATGTTGTAATCCAGATCTGAGCGACACCAAGAAGAGAGGGAGAAAAAAGTATTCAACAAAAACTGTACAAACAGGTTTCCCTCCTGAGTAGCTTCACACTGACCCTTCTTTATGTCTGAGGCTGGCTGTCCAGCAATTTCAGCTTTTGAGGAGACAAAACACAAGCGCCAGAATTGTCTATTCGATTTACATGCAAAGCAAAAGGAAACCGGTTTTGTGTCCTCTGATGTTGTGGCTTCATATTTAGTGTGTGTGTTTATGTTCCAGCAAATTGTGGATGGCTCGACTAGCAGGTCTATTGCGTAGCTGTCTGACTTCATGTGGCATTTCAGATTTTTCATCATTCAAGTCACCTGGATGGCAGTGCTTCCACATGCTGAGGTGGCTTTGATTTGGCACAAAAGACTTTTGTCCCCTTTCAGAGTAGCTGGACATCATTTTTAAAAAGCAACAGAAAGAAAAAAAAAAAAAAAAAAGGAAAAATCAAAATGCGAAAGGCCAAATGTTAAAATTAAAGCGCTTTCACTAAGCAGATATGGCAGGAAAGAAAGGGCTGATTCTTTATTTGAACCCCAGGAATAAGAGCGAGGGTCAAAGTCATCTTCTTTAGGGGAAAGAGGAGGGGAAGAGCTTTCCTCTTGGTTGCAAGTTTGAAAAAAAAATAATTCAGAATGATCATCTAGTTATTAAAAATGAGTCTTTTCATGCCTGAGATGAATCTCAACTTCAGAAAAAGGTCTGTAGAGTCGGACACAGCTTATCTAGTCATGTTTGAGGCTAATGGAAGATGGTGGAAGGGTGGAAGGTCCAATACCAAGTCTCATCCTGATCCCATCTGCCTCTCGGTGCAGACTGTGCTGATGAATTGTTTGGGTGTTTGTTGGAGCTGAAATTAGCAGGGGAGAGTCAGTTCATATCGATGGTGTTGAAGACCCACTCAGTGAACTTCTTGAGTTTGGCTGCAGAGGTCTGGGACTCTTCCTGCAGTCTCTGGTTGTCCTCCCAGAGCCTCTTGATCTGAGTCTGAAGCCGCAGTTTTTCTTCTCGTTCCTGTGGGAAAAACACAGAAAAAGGTCAGATAATCCATCTTCAGCTGTTCTGAACGAGTGTGCTACAGGCAGTCCAGTAAACCAGGTTCAAATAAGCTTGTGAACTAAGTGAGAAACACCAGTTCAGTCCTTAATAAGCCGCTCACGAGCCTCACGTAAAGGAAGTGTAGATGTTGTCAGAGTATTGCAAGCAAAACTGCGTGTTTTGTGTTTTCAGAATGAATCACAGATCAATGGCTTTGTGGACAGACGTTAAAATCTGCTTGAGACACAACAAACATGAATCCTGAATTGTGGGTAAAAGCATAAATATATTAAATTTTAGGCATTATGACTGAAAAAAAGACTAAAATCTTGTAAATCAGCAATAGCTAGCAGCTAACAGTAAGAGAGCAAGAGGGTGAAAGTGAAAGTTTTTCTCATCTACTTCCATTTAAAATACATTTTAGCTGTGTCCAGCATCTCACACAGCTTTTTAGAAACTATTTAGACATTGGTCCTATCAAATTACTGGAGGTAAAAACTTTTCAATGTCAAAAGGTCAAACTTATTAGAAACTCCACAAAGTCAGCACCTATCAGCTCACAGAAACCCCAAACTTCAGAGGGAAGAGAGGATGAGAGCATCAGGGGTCCTATTAAAATGAGGTGACAGATCTGCTGTACGTGATCGCCACACCAGATGAGCTTAACTTAAAAAAAAAATCCCATTGCTGATTTTATAATGAAACATGGTGTAAATATTTAATCACAATTAAAATCAATAATGGCTGCACGGTGGTGTAGTGGTTAGCACTGCGGCCTCACAGTGAGAAGGCCGCGGGTTCAAATCCCAAGTTGGTCAGGAGCCAGAGGGGGCGTCTGATTCTGGCTGAGGAGGGCTTT
>JAVQJG010029879.1:0-10630 GCA_036024015.1 Craterocephalus amniculus
TGAAGGCACCTGGAAATGTTGAGTTATTGAACTGTGCTACTAGCACTGGAAAGAGTACAAATCCCGGGGAAGTCTGGAGGAGGACAAGGTGACCCTGTCTAGTAATTGATGACAGCAAGGGAGGTGCACAGCCTTCAGATGCAAGAGTCTCAGCGGGGTAGAACGATACACAGTTGCCTAGAAGAGCTTTCTACATTCAGTCCTGCTTTACTCCTGAAAGTAGCCTGGTCCCACCCACTAAATTTCACAAGCTCCATATAGTCTTGTCAAAAGGGCTATTCAATGGATTTCCATCTCCCAAAAAAATGGGAACAAATAGTTTGAGCTTCTCCAAAGAGATGTGCTCAATGCAGGCAGCACTTCCGTCAACATGGCAAACATGGAGCAGCAGCGAGCGTTTTGACACAGCAGTAGATTCTGTTTTGTGCACATTAAGCGGAAAGTTGTCTTTGAAAGTTGAGCAACGAGTAACCCAGGAGACATTTATTGGAGGGAAAGATGTTTTCGCCTTGCTCCTGACCAACTTTGGTAAAAGTCTGTTAGCCACGCAGGCTACATATACATCAGAGGAAAGAGTGCTGTGATTGGTTTAAGATATGATTTTGGCTTACGCTTCGACCAATGGCAAACAGCGACATCTGAAGGAGGCGGGTCACCGGGCCCTTCTGAGAAACGGTTGTCCTCAAGCTCTTGGCCCTTTGCATTGAAGTCGCGTTTGCCAGGCTATCCTGAAAGGTTAATATGGATGAAAATGGCCTGAGAGAAGAAACTGAAACCCAGTATAAACAGGAACTGCCAGTTTATTCACAAATTGAAACCAGGAACCTTGGCCAGGTTTATGAAAATTGGATTTTCATAGGAGTGGGACGCATTGCAAATGTCTCTACAGGATCGGAGGAAGAAGATTCAATCTTTGGACAGCTTGGATATGTCCAAACCTTAGCTCAGTGCTTGCAACACTGACATCTTTGTGCCCAGAAGAAACATCATTGGAAACCAAGGATTTTCACAGAGGAGGAATCAAAGAAAATGGGTGATTAACTTCAGACGGAGCAATCAAGCTTGTGCAGTACTTAAAAATCAGAATAACCTGGGGACACCAGAACTATTAGAATCCTATTTAACAGTTGAGTGAAGCTTCCAAAGTTTATTTAGTGGGTAGTCCCTGGTTGAATGCGGTTGCATCACACAGATGTAAAAGCCAGCTGAAGTTACAGTAAAGGTGAAGTGTATATTATAAACAACTTTTGCAAGGTGAATCAACCAGGAGTATTGGTTCCGGCGTTCCTTGGTTGATGCCCCTAGTCGGAATGACCAAAAACGATGTTTTCTAGTGATTGGAAATTCAATTCTTCAAGTTTTGAGCGTTGAAGCCATCAGGTAAGAATGTAGTTATGGTGCAGTTATGTTTAGTTTTTCCACCAGAGCTTGCAAAGCAATGACAAAGCATTGAACACTGCATCAAAGGTGCTTAATGAAGCAAAAGACAAGTAAAGTCTTTTGTTGGCAAGTGGTGTGTACGAACTGCCAGCGATGATGCTACTTGACATAACTGAATGCTGGTCGGAAAGATTGGGCTCTGATTTGGATACGATCACTCCCTCAACTGCAGGTAGATTGAATCCGAGGTTAAGATATTACCCTTTTTTTCAGGGTTTTTGTGGGATCAAAGTTCACATGGAAACAAAAATGAACCATTAAAATTTGAGGGACTCCAAGGAGTACTATGTTCTCACCATTTGGTTTGTTATAGATTGGATGGCATTGCAGATGTCTATAAAAGTGACCACTGAGTTTTTGCAAAATTCTTTCCAGATGTTTTCAGTGGAGGATCTTGTGAATCCCAGCATGATGAGCCTGCTAATAATAAAGCCATCCAGAGGGTAGGGTAGCACCCCAGAAGATATGGTTTGACGATTGTGTTGTGGGGTGGATCAGTGGAGATGACAGCTGGTGGGACCTAATGAGGAACAAGAAAGCCGGTGTCTTATCTAATACTCTGTTTTGTCAATGAGAGCCTACAGTAAGTTGTAGGGATCACTGCCATGTAATTGGAGCTGATGCCTCCCAAAAAGAGAGCTGATCTTCACCACCTACAGTCAAGCATCTTGACCACCAAGCAATGCTTTCAGGATTTTTGGAAATAGGAAATGGGATTGCTACATTACCACAAATGAAGCAAGATATGGCGATGCCACTGTTAGGAATTTTCTGAAGGAAAATGGATGATGTGCTCTTAGGAGCAAGTGCGTTGAATTACATTTTTTCAAGTGACAATTACTGTAAGGTACTGCATCTATTGTACATGCTGAGGACCCAGTCTTTTCTCCAAATGGGACATTGAGGCTGCATTCCTCAATGTCAATGTTTGTTCTTCCAAAGGGCTGCAGTTAAGCTGTCTAAAGATGCCATCACCAGTTGAGATCAGCCACTATATGTCAACCACATTGCTCCAAACCGACATTTTGTGACAACACTGAGACTTGTGTGGAACAGCTGCCAGGAATTCAGAAGCCTGAACAACCTGCTGAGAGATCTAATTTTCTTTTTAACCTGGTTTGTGTCAAACTCTGATTTCAGAGTGAAGTGTTTGCTTCTCTGGGTGACTTTAGAAAAAGATTAACAATTCTTTTACTCGAAGACTGAAATGCACCTGCTGTGAGGAGTTGGGAGAAATTAGACGTCAAAAAGGTGTATAGCACAGTTAGCAATACACAAGACCTTCAACTTCGACTTTATGGATCTTGAAGGGTGACTTGGGCCAGCAAATACCCTCCATTTGAATTTAAGTTGGAAGGAGTGCAGTAACGAGGTGGGGACCATGGGGACCAATGCTTGAAGATAAATGCTTTGCCTTGGCTATGTTATTGAAGACCAGAATCCAGATGCCAAACCCACTTTGAACTGCTTAATCACAAATGTCTTTTGGAGGTAGATGGCCCGTAACCTTCTCAAACAGAAATGTCCTTTGTCCTGATACAGAGAGCAATTTGGGGGCAAAATGCAGGCCTGTCCAGCTGAAAAAATTAGATGTTGCACATTCAAATCGCCCCAGCCGATTATAACTGAACTCTTGAGGAATATGTCCAGCTCAGCAGGATAATAATTTCCATAACCCTGACTTTACTGTCATTTGGACAAGCCATGGATAACTGTTGTCTGGAGTGAGCATGCCTATGGTGATGTGCTTGAAGGTAGAGCACAGACCCAGAGTCCTGCAACATTGCTGGTTGAGTGAAAAGCCAAGCTGATTTGTTTTTGGATAATTCAGGTGGTTCTGTGTTAACAGAAATGTGTGGCAGTGTTCACAATATGCTTGAGAAAGTATTTTTGCAGTACATGGCCATATCCAGGATAAGCAATGGTGTAAATAGCCCAACTGTTCTTCGCATGAAACACAAACTATGGCTCATTTTTGTCGCAAATGGAATTGGAAAAATTTTAAGAGCACAGTGATGGTGGATTTTCCAGATTGCAAGACTTTACTGATTTTTGTATTCACCAGAGGAGCAAGCCTTCAAGACCATGATGAACACTTTGTGGTGTTTAGGTCCAAGATTCTTAAGTCTGTCAGTTGAGGTTTGGCCCAACTGGCTCTGAATTCGATAAGTGCTGCAAGAGAAAGCAACAAAAACTTTTGTCGCACTGAAGCAGAAGCCAGCACAAAAAACAGAAGAATCTTCAGAAATGCCCATCAAGGACCTTGTGGGTATTGAGTAATTAAGCAGTGTACCGGAACTTGACTTGTCACAATTGTTTCTTGGATCTGGAGAGCGGCAACAAACCTAAGCCATGGGAGACGGTCCAACTGAAACAACTCGAGTGAATTAGGATGCCTTGAGACTTTCTCTTGATGTACAAGAAAGTGCTATCCTACCAAGCGCCATAACAAGACAAGCTGTGATCTATGTAAATGTCAAGTTTTGGGTTGTTTTGCGGTGTCAAAGTACAGAAGACCATGTTTCTGCTTCTGCCCCTTTTTTTGATGTGATGAGAGCACAGTAATTAAATACATGAATGAAAAAATGCGCTAAATGTGGACCTTCTCAAAAGAACCTACAACCTAAAGTGGAAGTCATTATGTACATTTTAAGAATTTGAGATCCCTAGTGTGAAGACTGGAGTCCCATGTGGACCGGTAAATGAAATCCTTGGTCAACACAGTCAAGCTACATTTCTCTGAAGCACAGCCACTGATCTCACACTACCTATGTTGGACAAGCAGCACTATAGGGAGGTGAGGAAGAGATGAATGCCTTTTGGGAACTGAAATGGGCTTTTTTAACATATATAATTACATGGAATGAATAAAGGAATTGGAGATGCATTTTTTTCCATTGCCATTGTCATCCAGAAAAAGTTAATGCGGGAACCCTATCTTGCGGTATTCTTTTTGTTGAATTGGAAGAGAGTAATGTTGATGGATCAACACTATGGAACATATTTCAAATAAACAGTGAATTGTACAAGAAGCCTTTGGAACAGTTAAAGAACTGTGGATCTTTGAAGAAAACTTTCATTTCAATCCAGGAAGACTGTGGAAACCATACCAGCAGGAGATGCTGACATCCCGAACCAGTCCACCAGTGCTTACCCTAGGAGTTTTCAAAAACCGGTAGGCTCTAGAAAATGTAAGAGCAAGCTGATCTGAAGTCATTTAAATCTTTTTTTCGAAATGGAGACAATGGCCAACATATTTTGAGAGTGAGCATGCCAATGGGACTTTGATGTACTTGAGTTATTGCAAAAAATCAGGGCTCTGTATCCTGGCCAAACTTACTTCTTTAGGAAATAACAAAGGTGATGCTGTGAAAGCAGAGATGTGTGGCAGAGTGATCACAGCACTCTTGAAAGAGTACTTTGAGGTTCACAGCCATGTTCAGGATAAGCAGTGGCACCACTTTATCCTGCCAAGAACAGTTTGGCTATTACAGAAGCAAAGTTATTGCTCAGATTTTATTCGAAAATTGAACTGCAGAAAGTCGTGGATTTGAAGATTCTAAAATGCGAGGGACCAGGATTCATATGTGCCAAGAGGCACAGTTTGCTAAGGAAATTAAGTTCTGCCAGAGAGCATCGAAAAATTTGAAAATGGCATTTATGTTAAGGTCAAGTATATTGAAGCAGAAGCCAGCACAAAGACAAAAGGCTCAGATTAAGCAAGATCATCTGCCAGATTAAGCCTCATCATGAACCTTGTGGATGTTAAGCAGTTTAAAAGTCTAACCCAAGTTGTCACAAACCAACCATGGCAGACCATCCAACTGAAACTCGTGAGTGAATGAGGAGCCCTTGAGAGGTTTTCTCAATATACAAGAAGGTGCCACCTTAAATACCACAAACAGGCTGGTGGTCAATCAAGATTAAGGCTCTGGATTGTTTTGTGGTGGCAGAGTACAGAGATAATTTTGATATTGCTCTTTTTTTACTTCTGGGTCCGTGTACTGTTGGCCTGGGAAGCTAAAATTGAAGGACATGGAGTGACTGGAACAGTGATGGAAAGAATGATGGAAGAACAAATCCGTGGTATTTGGGCTGTGTTCTGCAGGAAACTGTTCATGTTGAATAGGGCTCTACAAAACCCTGTACAAGTCTTGACATGTTGAGCTCCAAACAGCTTGGTATGATGAATCTCCCTTTCAAGCAACTGCTTGACAAAGGGATACAGAGCCATGAAGACTGCATTCAATATGTTGCACCCAATTCTCTCCTACATGGGTTGGCATCACAATGTGGAAATGTGAGGACCCTTTGACTTTGCTAGTCACACTTGTAAGAGGCTTTAACAGTCATACGTGCCCAAGTTCTTGAAATGTTGTTCAGTGTGCTGGCCCCAACCTATTTGTAAGGAATTGGTGGCTTACTGTTGAAAGAGAAGACAGTGTTGCTGTCAGGAAGTATTGTGGTTATGCAGCCAGAATTTGTTGAGAGGAGAGTTCAAGCTTGGCAAGTCAATACCCTTACAATCCAGGCAGAAGCCAATGAGACATGCTTGTTGGTCAGCCCAAGCTACTATGGTCATGTGACAAAAGCTGTGGAAACGAGGTGTCCAAACACAGATTGACAGAAGAGGATGCAGCCAGTTATTCTGCATGAAGATAACTGGGGATTGTTTGCCCTGCTGCCAATTGAGGGACCCCTGGATCAGTGAAGAGGCATTTGGCAGTGCAGTTGATACTTTGAAGTGTTGACGTCACTAGTGTGTGCACAGGAAAGAAAGTGAAACATGTTTCATGAAGCTTCATTTTAGGGAAAACGACTTATTTTGAATGAGCAAGGAGAAGAGACTAACAATGTCGTGAATGCCACAGCTGGAAACAGATCAATGGAATGTCACACCAAGAAGAGAATTGGATACTGCCTCCTGATTCCTCATTTAGCCGTTGGACTGTAATATTCTGCTAAAGACATGAGACATCTGACTTGAAGGACGGCAAAGATGTTAATCTCATGAACTGTTATACCTGCTGAATTTTAGCAAAAGCTTACGAAACAAAAGGAAAAACTTTACGGTCTGGCTGTTTGGGTAAAGTTCAGAGGTCCAAGTAGATGTCACTCACCAATGCAAGTTATGGAAATTGCAAAATGCAAACTGTTTTGACCAAAATGGATCTATTGCTGCAATTTTGTTGGAGAAAAATAACTAACTTGTATCCGGTTGAAGGATTAATTGCACAGATCAATCAAGCAACAGCAGAAAGATTTTTCCTTGTTCTGGTCAAATACTAGGTCATTAATTCTTTCCCTATTTTTAATGTGCTTTTGGTAGGTTGTATTAGATTAAAATGCTGTACTCAAGGGATTTCAAGATGGAGCACCTGTCACTGACAAAGGAGGGATCCATTTAGTGTAATACAGCCAAGTGCATCTGTTAGACTTCCATGCATTGAAAAGGATGAGAAAGGAAAAGTGGCTACTGAACTGGAAAGGATTTTCATGGAGCATATACTTAAAAATAAAGAAATTCTAACCAAAGCATTTCCCATTCTTGCTCGACATTCTCTTCTAGTGTGGCAATGGTTATTTTATCCCTGACATGGGAAATTACACATTCTAATGAAACACCGTCCTCAAAAAATCTTGATTGATGTCCAAGATTCATAAGGACTGATCCTGAATGAAGGCTTTTAAGTCATGTCTTGGATCAAGTCTTGATAATAAAAACAAGTAAATGGACCAGATTCTGTCAAAGACAAATGAGTGGCTGAAGCCCTTTATTAAAGAAACCAAAGTCACCTGAGTCAGATGAACACCAATGAATACCATTGTAACTGAAGAAAAGTTCCAGTATTACTGTAGAACTGTACATTTGTAAACTACCTCTTGTAGCTTGTCACCATCCCTGGTCCTTGGATGAAGTAAAACCAGTAACCCATCCCAACTAATTCTGCACTGGTACTACACCTACTGTAACTTTTGTTCAGTATTCTGCTTCACATTGATGAACAGCAAAGCCTTCGGTTGAACTTGCTGTTGTCCAAGAAAAATGCGAACCTGTCATTTCAATCAGTTGTGAAGAAAAAGGTTTGAGCTCTGAAAAAAGGCCAGCTTTTAGGCACAAAGGACTTTATGAATATGTAAATCAAGTATTCTTTTGAACGTCAACTGAATCAACTTTTTGACCTTACATGAAGATGGAGTAAGTCTGATGGGAAAAGGAAGTGGTATTGTAGTGCCTGGATTATGATATTCTGGACAAGAGGAATTTTTTTTTTTCAGTTGGAAGATTTGACCACTATTTTGGCATCCAATTTCTCACCAACTACTGCCATTGTTTTTGGATTACTTGACATGCATTCTATTCTTACTCTTCCAGCGCTTGGTAAACTTGGATTAAGTCTTCATCTCCTTTTATGATCACTTGTTCAGCACAACCCACACCAGAAGGGGGATGTGAGACTGCAGGACACTGGAGATCATGGTTCTTTGAAGATGCACCAGACTGCTTTTTGTCAGTTACAAGTGGATCATAATGGAATTACTGATCCAAATCAACAAAAGGATTAGGTGCTTCTATAAGTCATGGGTTATCAGTGAAGCTAGTTGTTTTCAAACACGGATACCTGCAATGTTGACTTTCTAATTGGTTCCCATTCATGCAAGAGCTGCACAATGCGACTGTTAGACAACCTTTCACAGGAAGATTTTTGAAGAATATGCATACATTGTGTATCAAGAACACTTGGAAAGAAGAGCATCATGTGAGAAGTCTGTGACCATGCCTGTTTATATCATGATTGGTGAACGATTCTTTGGATTTAATGGTGCCAAAAAGGAAAAAAGTTATCTACAGGTGTGAATGGTCTTTGAAACTGCCTGACTCAAATTAAACTGCAGGAATTTTCCCTGGATTACTTCTATATACCAGCATCACTATTATCACTAGATACTTCAAGTTCCACATGTGGCTTCACAATGCAATAGCAACAGCTGGAAAAAATTTTCTTTGGGATGTTCCATCACACAACTTAACTGCCTTTGACACTATCCTCATTAGAGCAAGTCAAGTAGTGAAAAGGCTAAAGCTATCATCTTGTGAAAGACTTCCAGCATTGAAAAGCCAGTTGGGTGATGTAACAATTATTCTGCAACCTATCCTATAAATAAATAGTAAATGGCTGAACCCTAAACCATGGGGAGGCTGGTACAAAACCAGCTGGCAGTCTTGCAGAGATTGAGCGATGTTAAGTGCCAGTTAAATACTGTATAAGGTGTTGTGCTTTTCAGTTCATGATCCTCCAGCGCATAATCTAGCCCTTTTTTCTAAAATAATTTTAAGTGTGAAATCTCATCCGTAAATGGATGGACGGCATCATCCATAGCTCTCAGTGAGTAGCTGAGTCTGTCTTGTTGCTTCTCTGACACTGGTATTTATGGCAAGAAGGCTTTGTAATTCCTCTGAAGTTAATCAGTCTTGGGTACTGGCAGGAAGAGGCATGCCCAACAGTGCGAAGGTGTGGGCAGGATTCAACTGTGGGGCACAAATGGTTGTGGACCGAGCCATCCATTGACTATAGCTCAAAGAGGTCATTGGCGAGATGCAGAAAATCCAAGCCAGTCTGGGATTGGAGGTGTCAATTCTGGTCTGAAGTGACCAGTAGAGGAAAGCAGAGGAGGTGGATCTGCCATGCCTCTACAAGGACTATGTGCATCCCTGCACAACATCACCAACAAAGGTCTCCAACACGTCTACGTCCACAGACTCAAGACCAGTATATGTGGAAAGACAACCATGTCCTCCCAAAACTGGCAAGGTCCTTTTTTGGAGGTATGCAGGGCTACTGCAAGTAAACCCATCAGTGGACTGGGAAAACAAATGGCTATCAGAGCAGGTGAAATACAGAAAAGCCATCAGCAGAAAGAGGTGGGGTTGACTTTGGCAAACTGCTTGTCTTCCACCAAATATGTTTTTGATAAACTGCGATCTTCAGTTGTCTGCAAATGGAAGAAATTAGACCAATGTGACTTCACAAGGTTTGCCCTCATGTTGGAGTTGGGATGGGGGAGCAAATCTTAATGTATTGGGCTTGCTGTCCCTCCAAGAGGATGATGTATCAGCAGTAAGACTCAAATACACTTAGGTTTCAGAGCACAAGGAAAAAGGCTGGGTTGAAAAAAACCAATCCAGTAAATGTAAAGTGCAGGGCCTTTTGTGGAGATGTCCTTCATCCAGCTGCTGAAGGATTATTCTGGGGTCCTCATCAGGAATCCTGTTACACTGGAGTCTGTAGGATGGTAAACTGCCACATTTTTTAAGAAGTCCAAAGGATCGTCTACTGAAGAGAAACTGGGATGCTTGATGTGAGAATATTAAATCAAATGAATACACTCATACCCCGCTCTTATAAAGACTTGGAGCAGAGATGAAGAGCTCAGGTTTACCAAGTCCAAGGAGAATTTTAATGCACCCTTATTTGACTTACCTGGATTCAGTTGTTTATAATCTTTGAAATATTATATGGAGTTGTCCAACCATTTTTCAAGAAGCCTTTGCAAATGCACACAGGCATTATAGTTGAGCTGCTAGATGAATGGGCAATTGTTGACTGATACATGCATTTTCTCTTAGTGTTTAATCCCTTTTGGACTCTGGACTTTCACCAATTAAAATGAAAACAAAATTAGTCACATTTAGTATCTTGGAATTGTCATCAAATCTTCAAAATTTTAGGAGATGTTTTTGGTAGAATAGTTCCGGGATATGTGGTGTTTGTAGACTTCATCTGATCTAGGTTTGGCGATGAAGCTGAAGGTCCCAGTTGGTGCCATTCTGCTCCACATGTGGGATCAACATGGAACACTTCCAGTTTCTTCCTGGATGAGCCAGACTTCCGAGGATCCTCCTTGATGAGGCACATGTCCTGCAGAGCGGTTCGGTATTTATCAACTTTGCTTTATTTTCATGCTTACACATACATAATGTATATTTTGATATGATTATCTTCTGTATGACTCAGCTGTCAAGACTTGTGGAAGGTGGAATTCTGCCGTTGGACGACCAGAGCTCTGGAAGGCCTGCACATTACCTCAACCCCCAAATCCCCAGACCCTGCCTCTTTGAACGAGTGCTGTAAGTCTGAAGCCAAAATACAAGATCAGCTACCATGTTTTCTGTGATTTTTAGCACACT
>JAVQJG010029885.1:0-13286 GCA_036024015.1 Craterocephalus amniculus
TTGGTGGTGATTGGTGGTGATTGGCCAATTACAGTCAGGAGTGGGCAGGTCTTCCAAACCTGGTTCTTCCTGGGTGTGGTTGCTGGATGAGAGACTCAGGGGAGGCAAAAAGAAACATAAGTCACCTGCACGTAACAGTGGTCTCTCAACCACTGAATAAAAGTTTCTCTGACAGCAGATGCTCTGCGGTCTTCACTCTCTCTGTTCCTTTGAACACACAGGAAGTAAAGTTTTCTGCTGAACATGAAGCGGTTTCACTCGTGAAATGAGAAATTTTCAGATTTCCATCTCAACGCTGAAGTCAGACAAGTTTTCATTTCTTTTTCTAGCCAGTGAACAATGAAAGGACTCTCCTGACAGCAAGTATGAAGATGGTAGTCGGTCTAAAGCTCAGATTAAAAACAAAACTGACCTGTTTTACAGAAAACAAGCGGTAGATGTAAGATCATGTTTGATGCAGAGTGCTGATGGAGGTTTGAGGGCTGTTGAGAGTACAGTAACTGGGACACTTTGTGGAAAAACCCCATTGTGCTTCATTGTACTGGGGCGGTAACAGCATCAAACTGAAGCTGTGTTTGATGACCCTGCATGGAAACAAAAAAAAAACGCTTTTTGTGAAGGATTTGGTTGAATTGATCCTTTTAAAACATTCATATTCCACACGGACAACGAATATTTTATTCATCGTAGAGACCCTGAACTGCAGCGCTCCAATCTGGGCCATGCTGGCGAACCTGCTGTTTGATGAGGGCTGAACAAATGATGGAGTCAATCTTATAAAAATGGTCAAATATTGTCTTTTTATCATTTCTACCGTCTCCATTGTTGCATTCAAAGCTTCCAAAATCATTGTCGCTAGATTAAAAAGCAGCGTCTGGCTCATTTTATTCACATTAAGTCCAATCAGAATAAAAATGCCTCAATTAAGGAACTTAATTACTCATTAGCCCCCTGCATGATGACCGCTTAGCGTTTCTCATCCATAAATGTTCCGATGATCTCGGACGGGCCACGAAGACGTCAGTCTGAGCAGATTGACGCCTCCCCAGCTGGTTCGTCCCGGATGATTCACACCTGGCTGGAAACTTTTTCAGTCCCAGCTGATTGTCTGCACTTAAAGAAGCCAACAGAAACATTTAATCTGCAAAGAAGCAGAAATACTCTGTGCAGATTATGTCCATAAATCAGATCAGAACCTGCTTGGACAGAATTGGGGCCGGTTTTCTTACCTTCATGTCACCTTTTAAAACCTTTTACTGTACCTGCTTTGTTTGGCTTTCTGTTTCCACACTGGACCTAAAAACATCAAATCTGGGTAGAAAAATCACAAACATGCATAATTAACTGTTTTATTACCCAGAATGCAACTAGTTTATTTCATTTATAGTCTTTTATTTTTCAGATTCTGTTGTGAGATTTTTGGGAAACTGGTGCCACTGGTCTTAGGCTACATCAGGGAACATATATGTATCATTGTGGAAATTTTTGTCCACACAGGCATTTTCCTCTCTAATTCTAGTTTTATTTAGGTAAAAAAGTCTCTCCACAATTTTTTTTACTTAACTTTTATTCAATCTTAAGTCAGGTTGTTATTGTGCTGATTTTAGTGATAAACAGTAAAAATAAAAGTTTTTTTCCTAAAGAAATGTACCCCAAACATCACAGAATGCATAATTATATTTTGTAGTAGTTATTAGATTTTACTTTTTTTGAATGGATCCATGACACCAAGAATTAAAGCAGTTCTGGAGGAAAAAGGTGGTTCAGTCCAGTACTAGCAAGGTGGATCTGATACAGAAGTCAGTGAGGTGCATGGGAATCATCATCAGATCATCCTTAGCAAGTTCTGGTTTCCTCTGTTATTTTTATGGGCAGTTTCCAAATTTAGATGTAAACTAATAAAAAAAAAGAGCATCCTTTAGGTTTTTTCCAAAGAACCAGTCAAGCTTTTAGTCTTTAAAAACACTTCAATCATTTGTGGGACGATCCAGTCCTCCCTCCGGCTGCCACTGATAAAATGCTTTCATTGTTTCATAAAACCACTATTTTCAGGATAAATAATTCAAATGAAGGTAGAAATATTCCTCCTCCGAGCTGCATATTTCTGCCAGCCTGTGTTTCTCTGTTTTGTTTAATAACTTCCAGTCCATTTGGATCTGCAGCACGTGGATGAGGAGAGTTAAAACGGGCTGTTGAGGAGGAGGAAGTCCTGCTCCTGAACTCCGCCACCTCCCTCATCTCCTACCAATCAATATCTGCTTCTTCCTGCTCTGGAAGCGTAGCGCTGCTGCTCTGATTCCTAAGCAAACAAGTTGTTGCACAGACGGATTGGGCTGAAAATGCAGTGAAATTAAACTTAAATCTCCCCTCCCCCGTTTTAAAGACAACCTCGTCAACATTTCCCCCAACAAACTTAAATTACAGCAAACAGGTTTCTTTGTTTTCCTGAAGTGCAGCATTATTTACTCTGAGTAGCGATGGTTTTACAGCAGAAGCAGCTTATTGTCTCCGAGCACCCGCAGCCTTTCTGAGCCACGCGGCAGCTTTAAGTCCAACTTCCTCCAGTTCCTCACGGCCGCGTGCTTTAATACGAACAAGCAGCGTGGCGATAAAGCAGGTGGCTACTGATAAAATAATTTCTCTTTTAATTCAGGTTTTTATTTTAGAAGAAGAGAAAGCTGTTTGTATCAGCGGTGAGTCACAATGCTGCAGGGCCCAGACCAAACCCAGCAGAGAGAAGCAGAAAATAGCTCAGACGGTGTGGTTGTTTCAGTGCAGCCGCCAGTCGGCTTCGCTTCCATCTCTTTTTACCTTTAGATGCTTTAAAATCCAGTAAAATCAGCTGTTTGCAGTGGATTTACACTCCCGCCCATCTGATTTCTAACACTTTGGACATGCTCAGTGCAGCTTCTGTAGCTCGGGGGACAGTTTTCTTTTTTTATTTTGAACTTTTTGACCATTGAAAAGCTCATTAACTAAATTTATTGTCCCAGTAAGACCAGTAGAAACTCCTCCATGCATTTATCTCCAGTAGACTGGACTGTTCTTCTAAGCGAACTTCCTGAAAACATCATTAAACATCTGTGGCTCATTGAGTTTTGCAGATGCGTACGCATCACAAAATCTTTACACTGGTTTCCAGTTAATACTGGTTTCCAGTCTGTCACGCACATATTAAACCTTTTGATTGTTCATAAATCCCAGAATCCATCTGTGATGTTCAAAGAACAAAAACCTGCAAAAGCTCTAGATCCAAACACTCGGGTCAGCTGGTCCGGGCCGGAGCCTGGTCTAAACTCGTTAAGCTGCTGTGCTGCAGACTAGTGGAGATTTTTACTTTTAACATCTCTGCTCTAATGCAGGAAAGCTGCATCTCTGGCTTATAATCAGTTTGTGATTCTGCTGGTTGTTGTTGCTTTTTATTACATTTTCATTCTTTCTTTCTGCCATTCATTAACCTTTTTATATTTTATGTAAAGTATTTTATGTGCTGAACTAAACTTGCCTAAACAGTTTATATCTAGACTCATTCCGGGTTACCAGAGCTGGTATTGGGAGCAGAAACACTCAGGATGGAAAGTGAACTTGATTTGACCTCGTACACCAGCAGGTTTTTTCCTAACGAAGTCTGTGCAGAGATGTGAGAACCGGAGCCGTATTATGCTTTTTATTTTCATGGTGTTCTGGATTAATTCTGTTAAAAAACAGATCCTGGTTCCTCACCCTGGTCCTACAACGGCTGCAGGACTTAGATCCTGATCTAAGCCGTCAGCCCCTTATTCTTGTTATGCTCTGATTTAGTTACCATTCCCTCAGGTGGTAACTAAATTAGTCCTCCAAGGAGAACAACCAGCCTAATGTGTCGAGCCAAATTAGTCTGCGGGCAGTTAGAGCAGGCAGATGATTGGAGAAGGCTGGAGACCTGGTCTGGGAAGGCCGGCTCAGTCCTACATGGCAGGTTTTTGATGTCTCCTGCTTAAATGCCGCTGTTTCTAACTGACAAGGATTCAGCAGTTTGTCAAATAATTCGCTCTATTATATCAGTCTGGTGTCATGAAACAGAAAAACATGTAAAACTTGCAGGACTGTGGGTCTAGAGGACGGACTTGCCCCTGGTCTCAATCTGGCTGACATCATATTTAAACCCAGAATACCCTGGGGGTGAACCCCCTCTCTGACCTGGGAATACTTCAGCATCCCAACAGCATGATCTACTGGAGCAGCTCTGATACTTTTAGCAGCAAAGCTGGGCGTAACAGATTATTTTTGGCTGAGTTATATGTGAAAATGTGCTGTAAAATGGGTCTAAAAGACCCTTTTGGCTGATGATTGTGAGCTGGCTGTTTCTGTAGTTTGTGATCCTCCATTTCAACCATGATCAAAGTCTTCCCTTTAATCATATGTGCTTAAAAGTCAATTTGTCCTCTCAGGGGATCTGCCCGGCTAATTAATTTTTTATGTGCAATTACTCTTGGTTTGTACAAGTGTAATTAGAGCCCGTCTCCTATTCAAATGAAAAACCCTGTTTTTTTAACATTGGTTTGCAGTGTTGCTTCAGTTTTACCCCAGACCAGCCTAACCTCAAATAAAAATACACCTTTTAACTTTAATGCCCTTTTATTTTATTTTAAAAATATACATTTTTTGATTAAAATGTTCAGATTTACAAATTGTCACAATTTCTTTTTGTTTTCACCCTTACTGAAAATACTTTGGATACATTTGGCTTTGAAACGCTGTGAAATCACACAAAAAGTCTCATTTGAACTACAGGAACGTGCTTTTTTTACTTTAAAAGTGAAATCACTCATGTTTAATGAGTTTAATATAATTACTTTATAATGAAAATCTGTAATTTGACGGCTAATATATATATTTTTATGTATTTCTGTCTACATAAAAAGCAAAAAATGTAGTTTTCCATATTTGAAGCATCAATCAGTGTCACCAGTGTTTCTAAGCCAGTCTGAAGTCAAAATACTTATTTGGCTTCTCAGTTCTAGGAGAGATTTTATGCTTGTGCACTTATATGGGGAAATATGTTGTATTTAGTTTATATTTAGGGACATTTCACTTTAGTTCATCAAGGACCAGAGTTTATCACCTTTGCCCTGAGGTGTGTGTGACAGGTTTTCTGAGCTTATATTGTAACATTTGTCATATTATTACTAAAACATCACCACATTTTTGAAAATAATTTTGCCTTATCTTTTGAAATTGTTTAAAAATGATTAAAGTTGGATTTTTATCCAGTTTACTCTGCAGCTATGAACTGGTGTTACCATGAAGTGCCCATTATCATTACTATTATGTGCAGGGACTATTGATTATTATTACATGACTGCCTAATTATCATTCATTAATAACAAATCACTTCAAATGTCAGCTTTTTTTTCTTTTTTTACAATAAAGTTAACAGTGAACATTATTTCTTTATAAACAGATATATTTGTTGTTTTTTTGGTTAACAAATAACTTATATGGTTTGAGTTTTCAACAGACACCGGCAGCTGGTTGTTTCTGCTGCTTTCACAGCAAACGCAGATTGGATGTGAACTCATAGATCTCCAATCGAAAATATGAAATATTTAAGTAAGGAAACGGAGACCAATCAATATTCATCTGTGGCTCTTTGAAATGCGCTCCGGCAGGATGAGAAACGGATATTTGTCCTCAGGTTTACTCTTCCTATACCAGCGGCTTCATTGCAGATTGGTTAATTGATCCCTATGTGTGTCGTCCTCTTACAAACACAGTCTTGAGTTAAACGTTCATCTGGGACGGGGACGATTCCATAGAAACAGAATTAGCCAGAAAGAAATAATTTATTCTGCTAATCCAATAAATTTAATACCCCATATTTATGTTGCAGGGTCTGTAACATGTCAGAGTGATCCCAGCCAAACCCAGAGCAGCTCACTCCTCCGATCACGTTGCTCTGTGATGGAGTAGGACTGGCCAGAAGAGACAGCTCTACTGGTTTAGTGGAATATTTAATTTTCTGTATTTCTGGACTTTTCTAACAGCCGTCGGTCAGTGGAAGCTCTGGGTTCCCTTTCCTTTCTGGACCCACAAACAGGAAATAAAATCTGAAGACAGCTGCAGTTTCCTGCACTGCATGATGTGGTGAATGCACCACAGAGAGCGAAGTCATGGGACAAGGTTGTGTTGCTTTTTACACTTCATCCACTAAGATGCTAGAAGTCTGCTTTTTTTTTTTTCTTCTTGACCAAAGCATCATGTAAAATGCTTGTTGGACCCTGGCTGGATCCATGCTGCCATCTGACTTGGCTTTAATCACCTCATACTGGACTTGAACCACCATCTCCTGAAGCAACCAGCCATCAAATCTAGACTTTTGACAACTATTTCTACAGTTTCTTCTATTCTTGAATCTATTCTGGTTTTACAAGACTTTTCTTATTTTCCTCTTGAGCATCTGGTTTTAAAATGTCGTCATTTCTTCCACTAAACCCGACTCGCCGGGTCTCTGTTGGAGTGTCCCAGTTCTCCCACTACAAGATCAGAGCTGAAATGAAAAAAATGTCAGCAGTTAAAAACATTAAAACTATGGCATTATTTGAATTAAACTAAAGATATTTTAGTCATGTTCACAGCAGAAGAGAAAACTCTGGTCAGGGGTGTGTTAGGATAGACTAAAGAAATTAGTTCATTTATTGGAAGGAATACTGTTTAAACTGTTGCATTAAGTAGAAGCTATGGCCCAAACATCAACGGGCTCCATGAGACACATGACGGTCGATTAAAACCAGGATTTTCTGCAGCTGTGGTATGACAGCTGTGTTCCACAGAAAGCTGTGCCATGTTTAAATGAGCAAAGATTGAGGAGGAGGAGGAAGGAGAGCAGGTGGAGAGGAGGAGGAGTGACAGGGTGGAAGTGATGGAAGATGGAGGGAGGAGACAAGCAGACGTTTTAAACTTCAGCAGCTGTTCCTGAACCTGACCCTGCATCTGCAGCAGTCCTTCTGGTCCATAATGACCAGATGGACCCTCTGCCTCTCTCCAGGTGATTTACAGTGTCTGTTAATTAGAGCTGATGTCTCATTCAGTCTGATTATTTGTCCTCCTTCCTCACCCATTTATTTACTCCCTCCAAATCTGAACAGATTTACTAATTGTTTCATTTATGATGGAGCACCTCCGCTGTCTGCCGGTGAAGCGTGCACATGGCAGCAGCTCCATGGCTTCAATCAGGAATTAGCCAAAACCTTAGAACAGGGTTCAAACAATAAACATGTATACCCCCCCCCAATAAAAAAAAAAGTTTTTTCTCTAAAGGAATCACAGAAATGATCATTACATGCTTTTTATTTCATCTATAGGGGTGTTGAAACCCAATGGGATGGCTATATGACCAATATAACCAGCTAGATGTGAACATGTGAACTTCTTTCTGGAAAGTGTGGACATTGTGTCCTCCAGACTGAAGAGGAGCGGGAACATCCTGCCATCAAATTAAAATGAGTTTTAGTTCATAGTTTGGGTTGTAGAAAACCCCTATATAAAAACGTTAGATATGGAGGGTACTGTAAAAGTTTTTTTGTGTATCAAATTAAAAATTGTGTAAAAATCAAGAGCAACAAAGCCATTTTGTTTAAAACGATGTAGGTTCAGTAAAGCTAAATCTACTTAATGCACCTCACTTTAATCCATGAATTACACATAACCACTGTGGGCCAAGAATTACACACATCCCTGCTGAAACTGGCAATTTAAAAAAGGTTCCTGTTCATCCTGTTCATTAACAGCTAAAACTTAATAAGCCAACAATTTCATTGCTTAACAAGATGGAGGTTCATTAAAACCAAATCTCCATAGTAAACACAGTAATCCATGAATTAGACAGAGCCACCCTTTTCCGGATTTGTCCCGATCCCAAGGGTAATTTAGACAGAGCTCATTAAAGCTCAACATGTTTGCAGATGTCTATTAAGAATCTGTAACCGGAGGAGCAAAGGAGGAGCAGAGAGGCAGTGCAGGAGGGGAATAATGGAAGAAAATGAAGAGGCAGGGGTCCAGTTCAAAATGTAAGAGTGCAAAAAATTTAAATGAAAGATTTAAGAAGAAAAAAATACAATGACTCAAAAAAACTAACAACCATCATCTGTTGAAATACCGGAGAATCATATCCATTAAAAGAAGGAAACTTGACTCAACTCATCCTAAATTAAACCTTCAATTAATCGACCAGTTGTTCAGCTTAATGGTAACTGCTTGGCTGACTTTAGACTCCAAAGCAAATTTAAAATCCCCTTGAAACTAAAGTGTGTGCAAATAAAACATCTGCCTCCTCTGGATTTGGTCCAGTTTGGTTCATTAGAACCAGGTTGTCATCAAAAGTCTCATTATTAAAGGAAAATTTTGCTTTTTTTAAACCTGAGGTCTGTTTTCATCTTTCCTTTCATGGAGTGATAGAGAAAGGAATTTAAGATAGCTCCAGTATTTAGCCGGGCAGGCAGCTAGCAGCCCAGCTATGTATTGGGCAACTCGCCCCGTGTTTAAGGTCACCCAACCAGTTCCCAACCATCCATCGTGCAGCTCAGACCAGCATAGCAAGTCTTCTGAGGTCATGATCAGCCTCAGGAAAATGTCTGTTTTTATGGACTCGGTTTCTTAATTTGCTTAATTGATTGTTCTCGTGAGAGATGAAGACGTTTGCTTGTGTTTTCAGGAGAAGCAGCGTTTTCTCACCGACGTTCTCCACGAGGTGATGCTGTTGGACGGTCTGAGCTCCTCGCATCCCATCTCCCAGGAGGTGGAACAGGCCACGGACATCGACAGAGTCTTTGACTGGATTGCCTACAAAAAAGTATGAGATTTGATCCAGCTGCTCAGGTTTTAGTTGTGGACTAACACTTAGAAGTATGTTTGAATTATTAAGAAAGGGCTTCAGTCCCCAAAAACTGCAACTGATGCTCGATTTCCAAAATTGAGCTTTAGACCTCATTTATAAAGGTAGACCCCTGGAGATGCTGGTGTTTTGGGTTCTAATCAAACACCAGGTGGAGTAATTTCTCCTGAAAGTTTCCAAAAATCCCAACAGGCAGGAAAATCAAAGGATTTTCTAGCAATACAGTTAAGATTCTGCTTAAAACTTAAATTAAACTTTTTTAACAAACATTGGCTCCTAGTCCTCCATTCCCACTGATCTATAAGCATATCACACTTACTGAAGAGGTCTAAGGACAAAAGTGTGCCTGGAAAATCCCTGCGAGGTTTTCATTGGCTGTTATATGTGAAAGTGTGTTTCCCTGTGCTGCCTTTAGGGGGCGGCGCTGATCCGGATGCTGGCTAACGTGATGGGACAGCCGTTGTTCCAGAAAGGACTCAATGTAAGTCACGTTGCACTGAAACCAAAACAGTCCTCACAGAAGTAAGATGGAGTGTGTATGTGTGTGTTTCTCAGAGATCTTTGGACATAAAACCTTTAACAACAACAGGAGCTTTAATTCTCTTTGTCTATGATCTCGTAGGATGGGCGAATGATGGCCATGAATTCATTTCCTTTCAAACAAATCTTTGTTTCCTCAGATTAACCCTTTAATGCCACACAGTATGATACTTACTGTTTAAGACATTTTGCATCACTTTATGGTAAAAATTTTGCTCAGAAACCTGTTTTACACAGTCTGATTGCCTGGGTTTGTCCTTGAAGTTGATATAAAGCACAGTAGCATCATCCAGTACTGGGACCATGAGGCATGAATGCTTAACCCCTGTGTTCGCCTCTTTCCATTAGCTTCCTTTTAGATTCTTTCGTATTGATTTTGAAAATCTTATTGTTCACCTTTAGAGCCGTAAAAGCCTCAAAAGGCCTTGCCCTCAAATACATCTCAGGCTTATTGACCTGGTACGAGATGAGCCAGATAAGAAAAAACGTGACACCCTTTGGTATTTTTCCTCCTGCATTTTGCCTGTAAGTCCCTCACAGTAAAACACATTTATCATGCGGTCTGACCTGTGAGCAGGTGGGAGGTTGAGGGCTGGATTACTGTGACAGACTGCAATAGGAAATAAAACAATAGCTCATTTGACAAATATAGTGCAAAAAGACCAAAAACAAAGAATCCAGGGAAAAAAACAAAAATAAGGCAGATGGAGGGATCAATACTGTAATTCTTGTAGTTGAGTTTGCTAGAAATATGCAGGGAAACCTGATCCCCTAAACCCTTAATTTTTTATTCTTTAATTAGTCTTTCCTAAAAAAAACAGTAGTTCACCTGACAAATCTTCTGCCAACTCTCTTCAGTCAGACTCATTTAGTTCCTCCAAATAAAGACTGAATCACTGACTCTGTTTCATTGAGAGTCAACTTAGAAGATTTATTTTGTTCCAAATAAAAGATTTGATTCACCTGAAAGAAGTTGAACATTTGCATTGAAGATGTTAATGCTTGATGTAAGGCTGATAGTTGCCTGGTCCCTCTGGATATATTGTTTTCCAAAGACTAGATTCAGCTGAAACTTAAAGAACTGAGGTAAACAGATGTGGATGTCTCCACTCAGTCCTGTCTACAGAGAACTGTCCTGACATCTGACTTACTTTTCACAGATTTGCATCTAAACTGAGACTTTGTAATAGACAGTCAGCACCTTCAGCATCACGTCCGACCAACACATCAGGATAGAAGAACCTGCTAGAGCTTAGCTTCAGGCTAAACCCTTCCGAAATAAGATTTTTCTCTTTTCTTTGTATGGAGATCAAAACGTCGGGATTATTGACGATAAAAAGGAATAAATCAAACTTGTTTTGATGGGAGAGAAGGATGGATCACACAAGAGCGTCTTGAAAATGCTCTTGGCTTTGTGGCTGCAGCTGTAAACATTAATAATTAAATCTTTAGTATACTGAAGTGCAGGAAGTTTCCTCTCATGTTTTAGCCCTGTTGTGCTTTGGATGGGGACAAGTTCAAAGGAGAATCCAGCATCTGGATGAAACACGGATCAAAGAGAAAAACTGTGTAATGTGGAGAAACATAATATTATTTATTGAAATTTCGATGTATTCATAGTCGTCCGGGTTCCTCTGGAATTAGATTCTGAATCAGATGGGCTTCTGGACGCGGCGGAGTGATCATGACGGAGTTTTTCATTATTTGTGCTGCAGGATGACTCGCTGGGTTGAAGCTGAAGTCCTAAAAACACAAAAATCTGCTTTTTCACAACTTGAATTTACAAACAGAAACATTTTATACTTAAAATCTGGAGGAAGTCAGTTTGCTGGTGATGCAGCAGGGATGTGTGATTTAACCTGAAAGTGGGTTAAATATATTTCTATTAATACACTCAGAGAAAAATGCATAACTCCTCTTCACACACACACACACTGTCCTGGTTTTCCTGCTAAGGTGACCTGGAACAATCTGAAATCCATCTTCTATATAAAACCCTGCTGATCCAGCATATTACCAGGAGAACACCGATGTTTGTGTCTCACAGCATCACTGCTTACGCTACGTATCAGCTGGGTAACACACTCATTCCCTCCATGTTCATGTTTTCTCGCTTTACTTTATTAAATATAGAAGTTCATGATGCTGGGAGAGATGTTTACCCATCATTTTTAAATGTGAGGCCTGAAACTGAATGATTTAATCCTCCATCCATAATAATAGTATAATAATAATTGTGATAATAGTAATATTAATAATAATAGTAATAATAATAATAATTACATACTTGATCATCTGCTAATCTATCCACTCCCACACTGTCTCCACAGTTTTCTGACCAGTTTTTACTAAGTGACAGAAGAATGAAGAGAAAAATAGAGTAGAATTACTGAGGCAGAAACCTGTGACACCTACATGCACCATTAAGATGTTTAAAATGACTTCAAGGTGAAAATTACCAAAGAGATAAAAGAAAAATAAAGAAAACACATGAAACTTTTTCAAAGACGGGTGAAATGAGCCAGAGATGAACAAAAACATGACATGAAGACACAAAATGACCCAGAACAGACGTTAATGTCCCAGAGTCCAGAAAGAAAAGCTGAAAACACATCCATCCATTTTCTTCTTCTGATTTGACGTCAGAGTGGAGGCAGCAGGTTGTGGACAGGGACCCAGACGTTCCAGTCCAGGTTAGACACCCAGGAAGCCTCCAGGACAGATGCCCGAACCAGAACCTCCTCACCTGATCCCTCTAGCTCAACATGGCCGCCCTCCACAGGAAGCTAATTTAAGCAGCTTTTATCCATAATATCATTCTTTTAGTCACTATGCAAATCCAGTGATCCCTGTGGGTGGGAACACCTGGTAAATTAGAGAAAAAAATGACCCCAAACAGTATCAAAGATACAAAAACTCACCTCAAAGAGAGGCAGAAATAGATGAATAAAAGAATAAACACATATCGAAGTCACACAGTTACACAGAATGGCACCAAAGGCTGCAGGAAAACAAAAATAATCCCCAGAAGAAACAACTAAAGAAAACAAAGACGAACACCTTCAAAGACTCTCAAATCCATCAAAGATGGAACAGTCGCATCAGTTCTACAAAGAACCAACTTTAATTCACCTCTCCGCAAGCAAACTAACTAAAAGATGAACATTGTCCTCTTCTGCTGCACATATTCCCCAAATATTTCAATCACAACATTTTAAAACAACATGCTGAACAGAAACATACGGGCCACAAGATTTACGGAAGTCTGCAGCCCAGCATCACATCGATGTGACCTTAACCTTTTACGCTACACACCCGTCCGATTTCACAGGTTTAATGTCACAATCGTCAGAACATCCAGAGTCTGAGTTAAAACCAACCGTTGCATAAACTATCTATGACCACCAAACACAGGTGAGACTGGAAACTAAAGAGCAGGTAAACAAATGATGGATCCCTCTGTCCACCCGACGGTATGTGCATGAACACATCTCGCTGTGACCAGGATCCACCGAACTAGAAGCTGAAATCATGTTTAATGTTTGAAAACGCCATAGATTGTGTCTCACCTCTGCTGAATTTACTGTATTCCTGTTTATCAGAGCGTGAGTATGATGCAGCTGTTAGCCGCGTTTATGTACACTTTTTAGCTACTTTATCATAAACGGCATCCCAAAAGAAACACTACGCTGCAGAGGAAGAGCTGGAGATGCCTTTAAAGACCGTAGGAGATGCCTAACAATAAAGCCCCGGGTCCAGATGGTTACCCAGCAGAATTTTACAAGGAATTCTGGACAATGTTAGCTCCTACATTCTATAATATGTTGTTGGAAATAAAGGAAAAACAAAAAATACCACCAAACATGAACTTAGC
>JAVQJG010029895.1:0-28786 GCA_036024015.1 Craterocephalus amniculus
ATATATTTATTTTCATATTTATTTTTTGCTTTGTCATTTCTCATCCCTCATACAAAAATAAACCTGTTTACACATGTTTAAGAATATTATACAAGAATTAAGCTTAGAAAAAGAGCTAACTGGCATCACACTTTATAAAGCAAACACACAGAAAAAACAGTGAAATAGTCAACACAAGCACAGCTGTTCCTGGATAGCTGCTGGAGTACTAGCTGAAGTTTGGGTAACCTACCAAACCCCCCATCCTTCCATATTTCACACACACATATATATAATGATGACTCTATTAAACAAATACATTTATAATGTTTGACATTACCTTGTGTCATTACTTCAGAAAAAACAGATTTATATTTCATGACATCAATCAGCTCAACCAAATATTTATTTATAGAGCACTTTATCAAACACAAGACCAACCCAAATTTCTTTACAGAGCAACGAGCATATGAAAGGACACAATAATTAAAAGTATTTAAATAAAACAGGTTCACATTGCCGGTTTAATTAGGCGAATTGATTACTCTAAATCCTCAAAGTTAGAGTGGAATATAAAACAAACAAAAGAAACAATAACAAAAAAAAAAACTTAAGACACACAAACTTGGAGTCTTTTCAGTCCAAGCATCTACAATAACCATATAATAATATGCAAATCTGTAAAAAGTCTAACGCCAGCATAAAGTGGGCCAAAGCTGCCATTGCCATGTTTGCAAAGGAGGTAATGGCACATACTGTGATGGAATCTACACAGAAGGCTGCATATAATCATATATGCTGGTTGTCCTTGCCACATATAAATAACACAACTGCACTATCTAAAAAAATTACAAAGGAAGCAGTTTTTCCCAAAAGATCCCACAATTCTCCTTCTGTTGGATTTTAACATGTAAATTAGCAGATGAAAACTATAAGGGAGGACTTTCAATTTGACAAAGATGCAGTAAAACATCTATATGCACTGAAGCTTTATAAAGAAAAAACACTTGCTTGCATTCATTCATGTAGGATGCTCCAAAGTTGTTTCACACACTGTTGCTGAGTTCAGTCTCTATACAAACCAATTAGATTTTGATAATTGTTTACAAAAAAACTGATTTGACAAACCACCACTACTCAGAAGTCAGACCTCACCCAAATCCAGTAACAGTAAAGTGGGAATTACCACATTTCACATTGCCTCTCCGTGAAAACAGTCATGGTTAGCAGAGAAAACAGAACAAGAGCAAACCTCCGCAGTCATAACTCTGCCTCAGAGGCAACAGAGGCACTGGCACGAATGCGGACGCTCAAACTGAATAAAAACTGAATGCTGTCAAGGTCACAGTGCCACAATCCACTCAAGCGCATTGCTTTGGGAAGCCGGAGATGTTGAAACAGATGTTTTTCATATTGGCTTTGTGGCGTGGATTTGATGAGAGCTCTGTTACATTAGCGCAACGCGCTGTGCTGCCGTAGGAGTCGCACTCAATTTCATCTCCCTCTAATTACTCACAATAAGCTTGTGCTTTCTCAGTGTTGATCTACACAGATCTGCAGACCTGCACTGTCACTCTCAATCCTGCTGTAGACCTAATATTATTGAGTGTCAGTGTTAACTAATGGCCTGCTAAAAAGGCCCTCAGATAACATCAGATCAACAATTTACATTTGAATATGAGGCAAAAAGCAGTGTGTACTTCATTTTCTGTGCATGGACCTTTCCACTAGACATAAAAATGGAAACTAAAGACTGAAGCCCTAAAATAAATATCCTTTATGATTAATTTTATTGACCTGAAGCCGAGGTGGGAATATTTGCTGTAGGACTTTCCGACCTGGACATCATCAAACCTCTAAGCCTCTGCTCGCCAGGATATTTTATATTTGTCCTGCTGTGCCCTCGGTGCACCTGGCTGTATAAATACAACAGGATTTGTTCTGGGCTGCTTAATGATGTTTGGAAGTATGTTATGGTCATGAAAGTAGTAGTAAAGTAATAAATAATGAGCTGGTCTCATCCAAAGTATGCACACTCTGATGTGGATGGATCTGACATTGTCCAGTGCTGTCACATGTATTTGTCCTCTGTTCTCTTTCCCTACCTTTTCTATCTGATATATTGTACAGGTACACACACACACACATACACACACTGTGCTGTTCCATTCTGGTAACAAATGAAAGTGGACATGCAGTTAATGATATTAGGGAAACATTGGCTGTCTTTGCTGCTCTGTACCTCTGTTTCCCTCCAGCCCTATCGTTCCATCTGAGAGTAGCTTGTTTTCCCAATTACACCATTGCCTTCATTGCAGAAAAGCCAGAAAAGAAGTTATTTATTTTGCTCCATCAATGTCCATGGCACACATGTATGAAATTGCTGGTATTCAATCAAGTGACTTTTGCAGGCCGAAGTACCTCTAATGAATAAAGTGGAGCGAAAGCAAACCAAAAACCACCAAACGGCTAATGTGCAGGGAAGATGTGAAATGTTAAGGTATTTTCCCAGCTTAAATGCAAATTCACATACCTTAAAACAGATTAGCCTTATACCTTAGGTCTTACAGTATACATTATCCATGACTCAGTAAATTCCCTGACATTTCAAATTATGTGGCTCTTCAGACGAGCATCCACAGCAGAGGAAACCATGGATAGACTTGAAAGCACATATGTTGTTTCTGTGTTTTGCTGTTTCTATAATTTGTTATGTGTGCCCTGCATAAGTGAACCATCCATCTTGCATTCCTGTCTCTGCTCTGAACTCTCTCCAGCCAGTAAAAGTCAGTCCGTTGTTGTGCTGTCATATTGTTTTCTCTGTCAACTTTATTTCTTCTTGTTTCTTCCTTCTACTGTATAATGTCCTCTTGCTTTTCTGTTCAATCTGTCCAATGTCTTGATATCCAGTTGCCTGAATGTGATGCAGCACAGTGACGCAAATACAGTTGTGCAGCTCATATGACAGCTACTGTATATGAATGTTCATATTAGAAAGAAATTGAAAAAACATGTCCCATTTGTGTTTCTATATAAAACATCAGAATTATTGCAGTCCAGGTATTATCTTGCGATTTGGAGGCATCTAACATAAAGTGTACAGTAAGTCTTATCTTAGAGAGTTATAACGTGAGAGAAAATACAAATGTTGCTGCTTTCTAACATAAAAATTTATGCCAGTTTAGAAGGAATATAAATTATTTTCACTCAACTCAGAATTTCACTTTCTCCCAAACGAACAATCCGCCTTTCATTATTTTGTAAAGGCTGTATATACGTTAGCTTGACACCTCCTCGTCATGAGGTCTTCACCTCGGTCATACACTGCTGAAAGGATCCCATTCTTCAACCAGCCTTTGACACAAGTCTGCCACTGTGGTTGATCTTGTCCTTAACAGCACACCCGAGCTGATCCTATGGTGTTCAGGGTTGAGGTCAGGGACTGAAGGCAGGCCCACCCCAAATTCAGAGGTACTATCTGATAAACTACTGTGTTGGAATGAGTTTTTTCATCTCAGAGAGAACAGTTAAGTCCTGCTGTGACTCAGTGGTTTCTGGTTAATGAGGCTCTTGTTTGCTCAATGAATAATCTGTTAATTTGCCAATATGTCTTGTTTATTTTTACTTTCATCATGCAGGCTAATAAATGACATCAAACCTGAAGCTAGTTGGTATTGTCAGAGAGGTTTTGGTAATTTTTTCATGGTTGCAACTCATTCAACTCTGCAGTCCAACAACAAAAATTGTAGGGTCCTACAACCCTAAAATCTTCTTTAGAAGGGTAGCACAATTTGAAAGGTTTCTACCTTTTAAATTGTACCATTTTAAATTTTTAAAAGGGGAATGATCAGGCTTTCCAAAAGTACAAGTTTTATTGCTAAAAAGCATTGTTACATACGAATAACAAACCAAACACTCATCAAGTTTATGTTTGACTCTCACATGGTTTTCTGTCTCTCATCAACCTTAGAATTAATAGATACAAATGTCTACTTCTTAAATTAAAAATATATTGAGTTATGTAACATGTTTTATTATTGTTATTATTATTATTATCATTATTATCATTAGTAGTAGTAGAAGTAGTACTAGTAGTAGTATCAGTATCATCGTTATTATTATTAGCAAATTAAAAAAACTAGCAAATTAAGGCAAACATTTTATGACTAAATTGTGTGGTTCTTGATCAAGCTATTCTTTCTCATGGTGTTAAATTCTTAGTCGCATCCCCAGCATTTTTATGCCCTCTAATCATTAGCAGTTCACAAAGTTTCCAAGTTACTCTGATTAATAAATGGTTGTACTTATCCTCAGTTTGGCTTCTTTAACTGTATATATCAGCCACTATCTTTCCCCTATGTTTTTATGTTGGCATACCATCCTTTCTCCACAAAGGTTTGAGCAAAAATGAAAACTCATCTGATTAAACTGAGACCCATCCCATCTGTGTGACCGGCCAATACATTTCAGACATAGCCAGCTTGTATTGGATGTCCTTCCGTCAAAAACCCAAGTTTATTGTTGACAGTTCACAGCGGCTTATTTATGAAATTTCATATGAGGAATTCAACTAGTCTAAATTGGTTCTCGATGTAGGCCTCATTGTCTCTGCCACATCTATTTGGAGAAATACTTTCATCCTGGTTGACATCCTCCCTTTTTCAAATAAATAAAATTTGATTGGTGATATTTTTAAGCTGGTTGAAATGAGGGCAAAATGACCTAAAAGTGACATTGGAATTGCTGATGGTATTCAGTAAATTGTTTTTCCCATCTCCACATGCCTCCTCATCTCATTTTTGACATCTTGTGTGGGTCTGTGTGACTTGGACAACTTCAAGTTACATCCCTCCCTTGCAATCTGCAGATTGAATTGTGTTTCTAGCCAACTGGCAAACCCAGCTCCAATTTTCACTCTTTCAACCAGTTTTTAACGTCTCACAAGGGAAATATCAGGGTCTTCAGCTGATGCTGAAGTTTCTTGTTCACCAGCTAGATGCTAACTACCTCCATCTGCTGTTTATTGTAATGTGCAAAGGAATTCTAAAACTTCTTTTTATTAGATGAAAAATATGTTTCTTGGATCTGAAAATGATGCTACAAAAGAAATGAATGCAAACCAAATGAAATGTATGAACAGCAAATGCAAACAATGTGCACTTGATCCTTCTGTAAAGGTCTGAAAACTGAACTGCTGGTGAATGAGAACAAATTTGAACTGACTTCACAGCTGCATTTTATGCGGCTGCCGGCTGATCATCACTTGGAGATGAGGGGAAGAAGACATGAAAATTGAAAAACTTATAAAAAAAACTGTAACTTAAAGGAGAACAACCCAAAGAACACTTAAGCAGAGGACGCACGCAGATATAACGAAACAGAGTAGGGGCAGAGTGGAAAATGTGCTGTCATTTGGTATCATATTCTGCATCCTGTCTGGCCAGTTTTACAGATTTAAGGCCAATGGAAACAAGTGCTACTCTGGACTCTGAGAGATCAAAATATTGCTGCGCTTTTCGAAATAAAACAGGCTGAAACTGTAACCAACCAAGCTATCATCTTCATATAATGTTACACGTTCTTCTTTATCAAGTACATCTGCAGTACGCTTGGGTGACTCATCATTTTCACAGAGAGCATTCCTAGCACAAGTCAGATCTCTCCTCCCTTCACTCTTTTACCCCACAACAGGGTGTGTATTCCAGGTCAGTGCAATACCCCAACAGCCCTCAAGCCACACAAATGCTTCTTATTTTCACAGCAACCTCTCTATGTCTCTTTTATCAGACTTTTGCCAGAGCAGGACGGCTCTTTGGGTTTCGGAAAGAAAAGGTCCGACAGCTGCCAAAAACTATCGGTGTTGAGAAACAATGGCATGCCCTCTGATTCTCTGTGCCTCTCGAACCCCAAACGTCCTCCCTGTTGTAATCCACTGTTCCTTTTATTTGTCAGATCATGGTTGCTGCCTCCAATTGGTTGTGTCAGCTCTGGCCCGGCAACACTGAGACGACCTGACCAACATGGTTGAACCTCTTGCCAAAAGGACTGAGAAGAAAGGAGGAGGGAATGAGGGAAATGCTTTAATTGCTGCAAGAATCTCAACTGTTTGGGAAAATTTGTTGGAGAAAAGTGTGGGTAATAGGACAGACGGGAGGCCAAAAGTGGCCATGTGATCCAGCAGATTTCGCTTCACTTCCACTTGCGACTTGTGTGGCTGATGCTTGTCGCTGGGTGCCGGCCATCCTTGGACAGCATCACAGAAATGAGAACTTTTATAAAAAAGTGTGGGTGCTTGTCGCAGCCGGGAGGGTGACGGTGGTTATGTCAATGCAGGGGGAACGCATGCATAAGTGATGCTGACATATACAATGGTCTACAGATCCAAGATCCAAAGAGAAGCAGTTGAAGTCTAAAGCAGCCGGTTGATTGCACTCAGATGTACGAGTTATTTTTCTTTACACATGAAAATATTTAAGGCATTTCTTTTTTCAAACCTAATGCAGCTACTAACACTTGAAGTCAATCTGAAGTTTTGTTTATCCTGGAGGAATTGTACTCTAGCTTTTAGAAGATTCTATAAGTTCTCTCAAAGTGCTTTGGGCTCGTTGTGCTGGGCGTACGCCGAGAACTGTGAAAGTGATTACCGCTGTGGTTTCTGTCTGCATTTCATCCTCATGCAGCAGTTTATTTCAGCGTTCAATTCCGACAGAAAATAGTTGAACCTCGTACAAAATGGTGTCACCAAATGCCTTCACACTCATTCACTTTTGAGAGGTTTGGAGCAAAGGCACATATAGGCCCATTCAAGTGAGTTTATTGGAGTGGACGCGTGGGAAGAACAAGATTAATCGCTTTAACTTTGTCTTGGCAAATCAAATTCCAATAAAGCTCAGAGAAAAATTAAAACCTGGCCAGCACAAGCGCTAAACCGTGACTTGATTGATGGGAGCAGGTCAAAGGAGTTCCAAAAATCTGCAGGTGATTCTTTTACAGCCCGGATATCCAATTTAAACTTGGGGGTTTTATTAGCGGCCGATTGTTGATACAGGGACGCTCATTTCCCAAATGAAGTGCTATTCACCTGAGCGTGCCTGTCAGAGGGTAAGATTTACAATCTCCTGCAGAAACATTTAAATAGAGCCCCCTTATATGTTTTAAACTGATAATTTAAGGAAAATTAGCTCAACACATTACACTGAGGGTCATGTTTATGCATTTTTTTGTCTGTGATTATTTTAACAGAGACAGTGTTGTTACTTGAGATTGCATCAGTAACATATGCTAAATATGAATATATGTTTTTAAGGAAAATTAATCAATCTCTTATCCTCTATTCATTCCCCCAAACTGAATAGTTTAGCACCCTGCTCTTCTCTCACAGTTCTCACAGTTGTCTGATTTGTTTTGATTTTAATGTAATTTTGACGAATTTGAAAATAAGAGTGGGATGGGAGCTACAACTTCTGACAAAGTTGGACTCTGTTACCTAAATTCACACTTTGCCAAAGAGACACTTTTTATTTTTATGTTTTGATAAAGGGATTTTGGCCTGTCTGAGTGATTAAAAATGAAACAATCTGTGGTTTTTATGTGTAATATTTAACTTCTGCTTCGTCCATCTTTTGTGAAAGCTGTACAGGCCCCTCTCTTTCTGCTGACCTTTCAAACATCTTTGTCATGCTATAAGTTCAGACTGTCCATTCTGTTCCTGTTAGACTCCAGGATGTCCTGCTGACTGTTGGTAAATGGTAAAGGCTGTGATCTGAGGGAGCAGGGAGGCCAGATGGATGGAAACCATTATGGCGGAGGGCCTTTTCTGGCCTCGGAATGAGAAAACTAACTGAAAACCAGACTGGATAAACAATCCTTCCCTCCAACACCTCTGATCAAAACAACCACTTTAAGGACAGTTGTGCAAGCATTAAGACAGACACTCCCACAGTATCAATCTTTTTTTCTTGTTTTTTTTCAGGAAGATGTTCAAACAACATACCAGACAATTGTGTCTCAACATTGATCTCCAGATTTACCTTTTATAGCTTCAGCTGCACCTCAGAATAATCCCCATTACGACCAGTGTGAGGGCATGGGGTTGTGGAGCTGGTGTGGTGGCCAAGGGTGCCAGTCAGGCCATCATCAGGAGAAGGCCATCCCCGCGAGACAAGATATCACCATAGCCTGGTTGGCTGACAGCTTCAGGGCCCTTATTGAAAAATCAATGTCCATTTGTGCGTCCAGCTCACCTGGCCGTCTGCCAGCTCGGCTGAAGTCACCTAATGAAGCCTGATCCCGTTACCTGATTCCAGAATCACTGAGTCAAAGTGACTTTGCAGCTGAAGTCATCTGTGCTGATGCACTCAGGGTGAGTTCAAAACCCTCCATGCGGCATGTTGTTGTTGTTGTTTCTGCTTGCATGCTCTGTTCTTTTTGGTGTAGAGCAGCATCCCGACCTGCAAGATTTGCAAGTTGTATTGATTACATGCCGTAATGAGGGAAGTAGTTCTTACCATAGAGGCTGGTAGAGCTTATTGTAGAGTTTAGATCAAATACATTTGAACAACCAAATAATAATAATTAAAAAAAAATTAAGCAGTATTTGAGTTGTAAACAACATGGGAATCCTGACCAGAAAAGTCCAATTTCTCTGGAAGTCCCAGAATGTCAGACCTACGTAGACGTACTAGCTTTCCATTTCAGGTAAATAGAAGGAGCTGCACCTGGTATTATTTTAATCTTTCTATGAAAAATGGTTTCTACGGTATATTATGTGGTAAAAGGGGTAAGTCCATATAAATTAATGACTCATTGACTGCACATGTGTACGAGTCTTAGGCCATTTTAGTTAGCGAAAGCAGCTCATTTTTAGCTTTGGCATGATGCTATTTCTCAGCCAGTGGGGTTAACTTTTGTAACTTCCCAGTTGTAAGTTAATCCCATTGGCAGAGAAAAAGAGCGTCATGCTGAAGCTAAACTAAAATTTCTTGGACTCGTACATATGCGCAATCAACGATTCATTCATTTTTATGGACTTAAAACGGGTAAGTCCGACTTTTAACCACATAATATACAGTGTAGAAACCATTTTTCTTAAAAAGATTAAAATAATATCAGGTGTAGCTCCTTTAAACATAAATCTCATGGACATTATAAAGCTAAACTGGTTATACAGCTAAAAACTTCTGCACAGTTCACACAGCTTCGTTATTATAAGAGTAATTTAACCTGAAGTTGTCTGTTTTTTTATAGTACCTTTTAGAAACTCTGATTTATGATCTGAAACACAGTTAAATTTTCTTATGTTTTCTGAGTTGTTGAAAGTGAATATAAAGTGAAAGTAAACTGAAAGTTTTCACATTTTCTTGCTCTGTCTTTTTTTGTAATTTTACCATTGACTTGGGGATTAAGGAAGCAACGCTACTTTATATTTTTTTAAGTACAAAGGCACTCAAAAATATACTCACCAAACATAAATAACCACTGGTCTTTTCACCCAGTCTCTATTTTCCTTTCTTCAATGAGACAAACTTTTAATGGCCTAATGGCATCGAAGTTCCCCCAAAACTATCCAGACATTCTGGGTATGAGAGGTCATGGATGCATACATGACAACCTTGTGAGAGGACATTCAATTCATTAATATATGAGGAGAATATTGGTAGAATTGGTCATTTATATTTGGATTTGAGGTTTAGTTTCAGATACTGTAAATTTTAAAATGATGCTTTCATGATAATAAACTGGAAAAAAATCCTGCCTTGCAGTCACTGTGCTGCATGCTGTATGGCATATGAAATAAATTAGATATACAATAGCATACTGTAAATGACTCACACCAGGATGTATTACTAAAACAAAAGTGCAGCCTGTCTCTTAGACTACACACAGCGCAGTAGATTGTAACTGTGGTCATCTTTTCAAGCTTTCCGGATAAACCGCTGTAATATCGCTGCTGAAACTGAGGTTTTTCTTCCAGTCATTCCACTCACAGTTTACCATTAGATGGACTGAGGAACTACACTATGGTATTGTGCATTGTGATTCATTTTTAGCCCATTCACAGACTGTGGTCTAATTGTGTCCGGGAAACCTTTCCTGTGTGTAAACGCACGGGCACTCTGACCAATCATTATGTTGAATGTCAGCTGGCTTGAAACTTGTGGCCAAGGCAGCTGAGCAGCAAAGCCGTTCTTCTTCACCGGATTACTTCTCTCTGTGAAGTTTCATTTGTCCACGGATCAGCGGCTGACAGAGGCAGCGGCCTGTAATCCCTCCGGCTACAGCAGCGGTGCCTGATCTGAGGTGGAATCAAACAACTGAATGTAAAACCCCAATCAGTGTTAAACTCTAGCGGACTAGGACAGCAAGCTGATATGGCGGCTGGTGATTACCCTGGTACGCGACAAAGATATACAATCCCTCTCTGTCGGGCTTGGCGCTGCGTTCTTCCCTCCAACCATCGGGAGGGAAAGAGGGGGGGTTGATGATGAAGACCATTCCTGATGCACCTTTGTGAAAGATTGAGTCATACTGAGAAGGGGGGAGAGGATGAAGGAGGAGTGAGGTCAGTGAGGGTGAGGAGGAGAAAAAGATGAGGAAGGTACGTGTGTGGGAAAGGCTGGAGAAGAGGAGGAGGAGGAAGGCATTGCTGAGGGCGATGCTCATGATAAGAGACAACATGGTCCAGAAGGGAGAGTGCCCCGCCTTTAGAGCGCCAGATGCTTTCAAAGTTGAGCTGGCATTCATTACCAGGATGACGTAGTGTGTCTGTGCACCTTGTCTGTCCCTGCTCTGACCCTGAGCTCACTCTGGCCGCTGCCCGCTCTCTGCTGGAAAGCCAGGGGGGGCTGAAGTAGAAATTTTTGAAGATACATGCAACAGAATGTTCCCTCCAAAATTTCACTCTATATTAGGAATACCCCCCATGGAGCGCCATCCCTGCACAATGTCCTGTCCCCTGGTCTGCTCTGAAGAGTCTTACAGAGAGGGCAGTGTGTAATGCAATTTGGTTGATTAAAAGAAAACATTAAAGCACTACCTTATTGAATTTGACGGCACGTACGTATCCGGATCTCACCAGCCACTCTGTTTTATTGGCCAGGATGAAGGGGATCACGTCATTCCCCATCGCTCCTCCACCACCTCCACACCGCCGTGCCTACCCAGCAGCCCCGCCTTCTTTCATCCCTTCAAGCCCAGACAGACAAACCTTGGCAGGAGGACACCCTGGCAGGGCAGAGATTTGTTTAGACTCCTATCTCCTTCTCTTTTCTGACTCTCCGCCCTTTCTTATTGCAAATCTCTAACCTTTGCCATCACAACAGAGAGAGAGGACTGTGAGGAAGGGGAAAGCACTGGACACAAATGGTGAATGAAAGTGGGAGAGACCCTTGCAATGAGTGAAGAGGGGTCATTTTGTTCATGTCAGTAAACAGGATGATAGGTCGTTAATCTCATGAGTGGATGCGCTAGAGGTATCTCCGTCACTGTCTGTTCAAGATGACTCACTTGCATTGTTCCTAGCCTGTTCCAAGTCTCGTAGTCTATAATTTAAACTCAGATAGGCCTTTTTGGGCGGAGGGAGACAGAGGTAAGTGGAAGGGGAGTAGCATTCAGTGAATATCAAACACCTCTGTAGAGCCCAAGAACAATCTCAGCTCATAATATCTAGTCCATGGATCAGAGTTATGGTGATGATGGCACTCGACCCAGCTGCGTAGGGCAACAACAAAACAACTTCTGAATGAAAGTCCTGTGTTTAGATGACATCATCTGTGGCTGCTTCAATTACACTGCAAGAAATGAATAACAGCACACAAGGGGTGACGTAATGTATCAGCACTATGTTGGGCCAGTGAAATGAGACTTTTAATCCATATTGGCTTTGGTGCATTATTCATTCCAAAAACTTTATTACATCATCTTTGTCCTCAGCAGACCAATGATAAAAGAAATCAGCTGCATGCAGGGGTCTGAATTATTTCAGCCAAAATGCTAAATAACCTACCCATTGCAGCTTTCTTTATAAAGATTTAACAATGTGTATGCCTTAGCTCTAACCTCTATCCTTGACCATTACCAATTCATGCCTTATCTCAACCTGACTCCAATTGGCTCCATTAAAAAACAACTCTGAAAGAAGTGAAGTAATCATGTCTTGCTTCAGATAGCTGTTGTCTTCATCAGGACTAACAAGCCTGACAAGGTCAGAGGGTAGCCAATAACAGAAAAGGGCCGAATGATGTTTCAATAGCAAAAATAAAGAAAAGAAAAACTGTATACCTTTGAAATGTCAAAACTTAAAGTTTAACATTCAACTTTCTCTGCAAACTTAAAAAAACAACCATCTGCAGTTTTTCCTGGACTTTGACCAAACAGTGGAGTTGATCATTTCTGCATATTCAGCAAGGGACAAACTCATGATTTTGGTAAGACCTTGGTATGATTTAGATCTTGCAGATAGTGGACCTCTGACATCCAAACCACTCGAAAACATTCCTGCCAAATTCCTGCCAGTTCCAGGAATCCCAGCTAATCACTGCCAAAAGAAAACTTTATGAGCATGCCCACTTCATCCAGCTATTAACCGGATATCTGTCTGTCTGTGGAGCACTGTCTTTCTTCCTGGTGCCGAACCTGGAGTGCCTCTGAACTGTCTGGTGTTTTTATCTGACTAGAGACAAAGCTGTATTGTTGCTGTTTGCCAGGGCAAGGTACCAACACTTTGTGTATAATTTAGCGTATTCTAAGTGTACTTCAGATGTTAGCATGCTACACCCGCTGATGCAGGAGGAGGCAGATAGCACTGTTGAAAGTCCAGAATATGATTCTGTGCTGTGTTTAGTGGTAGAGACAAACCTCTGAAACATTAAGGATCCGCTTGGGGTTTTGCTCAGAGCTGGGAAAACATGTGAACCTGCAGTTTAAAGTTGAGGCCCACTGTGCTAGCAAGCTGCAGGCAGTACATGAGGTTAAGCTAGCTGTTGATGGTCTGCAAATAGCCTGGATTGTGAGCTGGCAACTTGTTAAACCACATTTCCTGATTGCAGGAGTTGTTGTAGCAACAGAGAAACTATGAAACCGAGTGGTAACCAAGAATCTTTCATAGCTGTTCTGATTTATCGCCATGCTAATCATTAAAACCCTATTTTGGCTTCATTAAAGGACTGTTACTAATAAGACAGGGTTGTTTCCTGCTCCTGCCGACTTCACCTGTGTTTTAGCCAAATTGTCACTTTAATCTCAAATGTTCACATATTCTGTATGAAAAGTGACCAGCATCTGTTTCTGACTAACACATGTTTTTCATTGTTAAAGAAAAGTAGAAGCAGTATATGGCATTATTCAACAGAGGATAAAAGCTTTATCAAAGCAATATCCTAAAGTCATTAGGTTACCCCAAAAATTACATCCGCCACCTGTTTTTTTAGCCTCACAGATACATCTCAGCTTAAGATATCACCTGCACATGTAACATTTCATTGTCTTGTCACTTCCCCCACAAGTGCTTTCTTCTACATCTCTGATCACTTGAGCAGAAGTTAGGTAAATATAGAGATGGGAAACATGAGAGGAAGGGAGAGGTGAGGAGAGTTCCAGCAAGAGGAGGAGGACGAGGTGGCTGTGGTGGTGCAGGAGAAAAGCAGATTTGAAGGTTAGGATGATGAGAATGCACTGCCTCACATCAGTGCGCTGCGCCACTGGGAAACTTGAGATGCGAGCAGATAGGATTGTATGCTAGAATTTCCCGCAAAGAGCCCCCTCCACAGCAAAGCATTGAAGGAGGTGGGGAGGAGGGAGGTATTATTGCGTTAAGACATCAGATCCAAAGCATCATCATCATCTCTGTATCACTTAACACTTGCGGTGCTAAGGCAGAAAGTTGGATAAAGCAATAATACGACGAATAAGAGACATGGATCATAAAGTTTGTACAAACAGGAAAGTGGGAAGAATTATTGCAAAGTAATAGTGAGAAATTGGAATTGAAAAGGTGAAAGTGAAAGGAGATAAAGAGTGTTTTATAAGCTTTCATCAACTCAGACTCTTGGTGTTCTAAAGACACATATACAGGGATGAATTATTCAGGTGGATCTCCTCCGAGAACGACGCCTGCTCCTCTTAAATGTTAGAGATGTTAGAACACCACTTGACGGTAAATGCTCCTTGGGACAAACAAGAGGTTCTTATAAAAACGACCTATGCACTTAACTCACTCTAAACTCCTCCTCCTCCTTGCCCCCTTGTCTTGACCTCAGCCAAGATCAATACTTAGCAAGAGCCAGATGTTGCACAATACCACACTGTAAAGAGAAGGTTTGCAAGATGAAACGTCTGGAGGAAGGTGTGAGCTTGCATTTAAATTTTTTAATATGTGTGGTAACAGATTGTGGTGGAGTGACTACATTAAGATGGATGGGAAACTGGCTGGTATGAGAGTTTTATACCATTTTTATTAATTAATTCATTTGATTGATTAAACATTACATTTTTGACGCAACAGCTTTGATTTACAGCAGACTTTACACAGCCTACTGTCAGGGCATCTGTCCGTAAAATGCTTTTGGATCCATTGAGAGGTCTAATGCTGCCATCTTCAGGTTTAGATATAAAACTACACAAGGTGAAACTGCTGTAATTCAAGTGCAGCATTTTTTTTGTGTATGCAAACTGATATTGCTCTGAAGACTTCAGGGAATGCACATCCCGGTGCAGAAACAAATGAAGGAACTGAGAACATGTGAAGTTATGAAGATGTGTGTACTTCCTGCTGAAGCTGACTCTTGCCCTCCCCCATATGGAGCACACTGAGGATTATTGATTAAACAATTTAGTCTTTAAGATCTTTGAACATCTATTATATCATATTAAATAATCTGCCACAATTTGTCCCACATCTTTGATTGTGCAGGTTGTTCAAGGTTTTTAATTGTCATGCAGTCACACAAAATCAAATAAATAATCTCTGCATTCTCCACTTTCCTTCTAGTGTTATATAAATGTTTTATTTCCTGTCCATAATTTCATCTATTTATCTTCATTTTTTTGATTTTGCAGTGACATGACACATACACCTCATCCATCAAGCTCCCTGATAGTACAGCATCAATCTGAATTTGTAGACAGCAACTTCGATTGAAGCTTTTAAGAAATTGTTAAAAGCTGGTGTTGGCTCGATATCCCAATAATGATCATTTCTGTTCTTTGGGTTATCTTATTACCCTAATTTTCCTTTTCAGTTTTGTTATGTTCTGGGTTTTATTTTAGTTTTGGTTATTAGTGTCATTTTGTTTCCCTTTTCTCTTGAGCCAAACCCTCACTCAAGAAACAGGTGCAATTATAAAAATGGACAAACCTGGAAGTTGACATTTGCGTATGAGCAGCTTGGACCCTCCTATACCAGATCTCCTGTCTTCCGCAGGGAAGTTCTCCAAGCTTATTGAAGAACTTTCCAAGATTCTCCCTCAGATATTAGCTTCTTTTTGTCAAGATGGGTTCTGTGGATGATCTGTCACTCCATCAGACCCAACACAACTGTTTTCCAAGCAAGTTACTGTGCCATTACAACAACCTACGCTCCTTTAACACTTCCTTGTCTTATACTTCTCCCAGTTCCTCAAATTCTAAAAGTACAATTCACAGACCATGCCAAAATATGGCAGATTGAATAACCCCAAGGTGTTTTTTGCATGTATGTCAGACTATTTATAGTTTTGTTTTCTTTCTTAGATACAAATAAATGATGATGTATTTTGAAAATACTACTACTACTGCTACTTCTACTACTACTACTACTACTACTACTAATAATAATACACATACTTTTTGCCTTTGGATGTACTTCTTTTACAGATTGAAAACTTTTTAGAGGGAACTGTAAAACACTTCATCTTTTGGGTTGATTTCTGTCTTTGAACAGTCCCTTTGATGTTGAAATGTGTTAAAGTGCATGTGCATTCCTCTGTATTGCCATTTGTCTGAGAGTGTGAACGTGTGATACAAGTGCGCATGCCTGTGTGAACGCTTGTATATATATGTGTAGGTGTGTGTGTGTGCGTGTGTGTGTGCGTGCGCGCGTGTGTGTGTGTGTGTGTGAACGTGCGCGCGTGTGTGTGTGTGTGTGTGTGTGTGCGACAGCATCCTCTCTCCCCACATCCTGCTGCTCCACTAGTGTCATCTCTCAGCGGCCGATGCTCTCTGGTAACATAACCCTGGGGGAAAATGAAATGCAGTGCAAGACAATCAGTTCTAGCGTCTGCTTCTGGTCTGGGCTTCAGATCCAGCACTACTGCTGACTCTGTCCAGAGTCTGTCCTCTTTTTTTCTGCGTTGCTGATCTGAAAATAGCTGATATGGCTTCAAGGGGCACACTGCAGGTGCTGAACCAGTAAACAGTGAGAAGTGAACACAAATGGAACAGATGCAATTCTGGAGGCATGCACAGTCAACAAGCTGCAGATTTTCCTGAGCACATTTTGGAATAACAGGCTTCTGGTTTTTGGTCATTCTTTTAAGTCAGTCTTGTAACTCTAAGTGATAATTAAATAAACCACAGTTAATCTATTTTAATCTTGCTGTACCATGATGTATGTTTTGCATATGAATAAGGTACAGGTAGCACCACTACCAACCTTAACTTGATATCTAAAAGAAGCACTAGCAAACAGATGAAAACATTTGTGTTCCTCCCACTATTATGTTAAGCATGCTTTGGTATGACATGTTTGGTTGAACTTTGTGCTAAAGATTTATTAGTTAGTTTGCAGGCATGCTTAAAGGAATACTTCACCCTCAGAATGATGCGCCTTTATTTTCTACTCACCTTCATGCTGATTCATACTTTTTTGATATTTATCCTCCAGCCAGAGATGTGGGGAGATTTTTGTTCTCCCTCAATTCCGTTACAGTGATGTTCAAAAAAGTCCACAAAAACTTGCCAATATTCCTCCACACTGCTCGTCCAATGTAATCCAAGTGTTCTGAGTGGGTAGCGTCCATAATGTACTCGAAATGACATCATTTAGATTATTTTTAGAGCCCAAACCTTAGTACTTAGTAATTACTTAGTACCAAACCATATTGTACTACCTGGATGCGCGTGCGTGATGCTAAAGTGGCAGCGGCAGACTGGGAGTAGTGCGGAACGTATATTCTCAGCCTACTGGCTACTATAGACAGAGAGGTCGTGAGCACTATGGAGGAATATTACCAAGTTTTAGTGGACGTTTTTGAACGGGCGCTGTTCAACATCACTGTAAAGGAATCTATGCAAAACGAAAATCTCCCCATATCTCCATCTGCATGATAAATATCAAAAAAGTGTTCCAGAGTGTTAATTAGCATGAGGGTGAGTAGAAAATAAAGGCACATCATTCTGAGGGTGAAGTATTCCTTCAACCTAGATGGTGATCTGGGTGGCACTTTAACATCTAGGCTATTCAAAGGACCAGAAAAATCATTTACACATTAAGTCGTATTTCTAAATTAAGTTCCAAAATAGTTGAACAACAGCTCTAAGCTTTTACAGCTTTCTAGAATGTGCGGCTAGGTGGAAGCAAAATTTGCAGTGTCTCTGTCTTAGCACGAGTGATTTTTGTATTGTAGCCGTCTTTTTTTGAGACATCGGCTTCATTTTTGGTTTGTCCAGGAGGATTTTTCATGCTGGTCATATTTTTTCATTTCATTAACTCAACTTTATGCTAGGCTCATATTGGCACGTTAGCACCCACATTAAGCCTCATTTTAGAAGAGAGTAAACATTCAACCTGAAAACATCAGTGGACTATGCAAAGCCCCTCTTAGCCTATCACCTTGCTAGCTCCAACGTTTACCCCAAGCATAGCCTACTATGAATTATAACGGCTATGAAAAAAAGAGACCGGCATTCATTTTACTTTATTTTTAGGTATGAATGTTCTGTTGTTCACAGATAAATAAGCTGCTGTCTTGGCTCAGTAATGTCTTTTTAAAGGTCACACGCCAGCCTATTTAGAGCATTTATTGCAGAAAACTAGCAAGCAATCTCTATAATTAGAGGTAAATGCAAAGGCATAATGGGGGGAACAAGCATACACGGGAGGCCATGCATTACAAATTACCGCATAAGCAATTTGATACAAATTAAATCACCAGAGCCCAGCAAGGCTGTATGATTTACAACAGAGGGGGCTACACAGAGAGGTAATCAAGAGGTGAACTGAGCCTGTGATTTGTTGAGCAATACATCTACATTATCAGCATCCGCAAAGCGGAAAAGAGCTTTAGCTCATTGAAAATAGTGTGGTAATGTTATTGTTAAAGCAGTGATGTGCACCCTGCAACCACATCACTGTACAGGGGTACAGCTGAATACAACACATTAAAAATTCACTGTAGAGGATGATGTAGGAGGCAGAGAGGCACATAGTCTGACCTGCATTGCTTCCCTGCAGCAGCTGAGTGGTTTTACTGCATGATTGATCTGATCACCTCATTTCCTCTCGTGTACCATAGCAGTCAAAGCACAGATAGCTCATCTGTCTGAGAAAGTGATTTTAAGGTGCCAAGTACAATACAGGAAATGGCTCATTGAGCATTCTTGTATCTACTTATGGAGGGTTTGATTGCTGGCTGCAGGATGAGGCAGCTGAAGAGGCATCAGTGAAGTTGATCAGACGGGGGGTTACAAAGCTTCTTAAGAATGTTTCACTGCCAGCTGCACAGAAAACATCCAAGCAGAGATTAGACACAGAGCTGCAGTTGTGGTATTTTCTTGTAAGGAAACGGGTTTTTTTCAGTGTTACTTTCCAGCATAGGAAACTACTGAGGCTTTTAGAATAGCTACCACAGGACAAGATAGTGGAGGAACGGGAATATAATTCTAAAATAAGGTGAAAGGGCGACACATGCTGAAATAAAATGTTATGGGCTTAGAAATAATGTAAAAGTGAACCACAGTTAAGGGTTTTGGAAAAAGCTGATCAAGGACATTCTTACAGTCTGAATGTAAAACTGCTCAGCTAAAAGCATCTTGACCAATGAGCTTTGTGGACAATGAGCTTTCCAAAAAATCCACCATGCATACTGACTAAAATATCCTGTCTGAGGAAAGCGGTGGAGGGAGCTACCGAGAATGAAGTCATATCCCTGAGGAGCTTGGCTTGTTTCCTCTCCAAAGTAATCAATTGGAATGGAATTTTTTTTGTTATGTTGGCCTCCATATCCACTGATAGATGGAGAGCTTACCAAATGCATGAATAAATCTCATATGTATGGCAATAAAGAAGCTGTTTTTTCTGCTGTTTAATAAATAAAAGTCCTGTGTGCACACAAAACTTTGCTACAAAATTAATTAAAAAACACCTGAATCAACCTTTTTTTTTACTTTGAAAAACCCTTTAAAACTTTTACTGTACAGGTGCAAGTTAGCTTAGAAGAAGCAGAATGCAGAAGCTTGGGCACTAATAAATGTTCACAGTAAATGAAACTGACATATAATATATTTTTTAATGCATCTATAAAATACTTGAAGTTTTACCACAGTTTGAGAGTGACTCATTAAAACATTCTCCTGGTGGATGTCCGTCCAATACAGTGTGAGTACAGAGGCAGGAAAGAGGTTTTAACTATATGTCAAGATGGTGACGTTTAAAGACAGCAAGCAAAAAAATTCACAAAAGCTGCTATACCTTTACCACTAAGTTAGCTTTTCAAACTCCAAAGAGGCTGTCGTTATTCCAGTCATAACTCCATGAGTTGGTTGCTCCTGCATGGAATAATGATCTATAATTACATTCAAATACACACTTGGAATGGTTGTTTAGTTTTGAGAATGTGATGGTGTTTCAGTTAAATGCTCCAATCATTTTTATCCCAAATAAGTGGTTTTGATTTTTGATTCCAAGCAAGTCATGATATTGTGTAAACCTGACCGAGAACTAACAAGTTGTTTTTGTAAAGTTTAGTTGTGTCGCCATGTCACCAAGGGAACCAGCGGAATGGCATCCAGTATAGTATTGTTGTAAAAAGGATTTTCGCCCCAACCATTACTGCTTCTAACCCAACCAAGTAGTTTTGAAATATGATCATAACAAATTAAGGACATGTTTAAACCCAACGAGACAAAGCTGGATTAGGAAATCATGACATATTATTTACTGAACAGAATTCACAAGTAAAAAATCTGATATTGTACTTGGACTGAACTTATGCCCCTTTAGTGGTTTGTTCAATTCAGCTTTATTCGACCATTTGCAATAATATCACTTCAGTATACTTTTAAAGATTCAATCTCATCTAATTATAGTCCAGTTCTGTCCAGCTCATTGTAATGCAGTTAAATCTAACCGAATACAAAATTTCCATTCATCCAAATTATAATAATTGTGTTCATGCATTCAGAAATTGCCAATTTAAAGAAACCAGCAAATCTGAATCGTGTCTGAACTTTGGCAGTAAGGCCCCCCTTCTTGCTCTGTTCCTTTCTCTTTCTCTTTTCCTGTTCAGTTAATTGCCTCATACATTTCTTTGGTTAATCTGCTACTGTGTGCATTCATAGCATCTGTGTTACATTAAGCAAAACTCTGCAAAGTCACAGAGTTTCCTGGAAGAACCAGTTGTGAAGTAACAAAAGTTCCATAGATTTGCATAATGAATAACAGTTGACCATCAAAGAAGTCAGAAACACATATTTACAAGGTCAGAAAAGTACATTTTGCTACTTTAATGGAAAGAATGGAGAATGACATTTTTACTGAAGTGTAATTTAGTTGCATGTACAGGCATTAATTCAAAAAGACTACACTGGTAAAGGTAGTGAAAGTTAACAGAGAGGCATTTACCTTTAAAAGAAAGAACAAATGCTCTTTTTGATCATTTTTAATTCATGGACTCGTTGGTCTAAAATTATGCAAAGTTCTTTACTGATGAAAAAGCCTGCTGCTAAAATAAAGCTAACACATCTTTACTGATTTATTCCCCACTCATCTGAAAACTGATGCGCTACTTGGACTAACAGTGATATCCTGCAATCAACCATATGATCCATTTTTAAAGCAAGAAAAGCAACTCAGAAGCCAATTTCTTTCATTTCCAGATTTTATTTGTCCACCTCCACTGCAGCTGCTACACATTTCAGACTGAGACTGCGATGCCCAAACATCACAAGTTGCATTGTTTTTCACTGCTTTGCATTAACTGGTGACTTTGCTTGTTTTGGTGAAGAAGTTGCTGCAGACCAGTGCTGCAGTACTGCTATAAATGAAATGGCCAGTCAGCAGCTTTTTTAATCTATGAGTATGACACACAACACTTGGGCAAACTCGTAAAGACACACAGCCACGCACACACATGGAGCCTTCATGACACTGTTTCCAAATGAGCTGATGGCAGCAGTTTCGCTGCTCCTTGGCCTCACCTGAAGGGATCGACTTACAGAGGAGTCAACCAAATATCAATAAGCCGTGCGCTGCTCAAGGATAAAGAGCTTATGTTTGAAACCTCTGGAAATACACTTGAGCTTGGCGTGTAAAATGCTATCGCTTCAAGCAAATCCCTTATTAAATCCCCCAAACATGTATAGTTGGAGGTATGTGGGGAAACCCGGTGATGGCTGAGACACAGCATCAATAGTGAGGAGAAGACAGAAAGATGTAGGGGGAGGAAGATAAAGAGAGAATGTAGAGAGGGGGAGGAAGACTATATGTGTAACAACCAACAGTGCCATGCTTTGCATTCTGCAGATGGTGCTGTTTGATGCCTATGGATCCCCCTGGGCATTTATGATCCTGTATATGTTACAGCAGTGATGCAAAAACAGATGATGCAACGTCTGAAGGTGACTGTGGCATTGAAAGCACATCTTCTTCAGGAGTTTCTGGTAGTGACTCATTTCTCTCCTTCTCATAATTGTTATTGTTGATAAGACTCCTAGGAGATTCTTAATGCTGTATGACAATATTGGTGAGTGGGAAAGGAACGAAACAGAAGGAAATGAATACCCAGCAACCCAGCCTGGGACTTTGTCCACAGCCAACGACATCGGAAACACTTGCAAGATGAAATATAACTTATGTGGCGGTGGACATGGATTTATGGCGTCGGTGAAGAGAACAGGACAGCATTGTCTCATAAGTGTCATTAATTTTTATTACCTTTCCTTGGAATCTCTTCATTTGGCATTTTATTTTTTTCGGGAATGAACACACTTACACACACACATACACACACTTCTCAGCTCTGTGCCCACAGAGAGCAAAAAAAATAGAAGGCTACAGGAGCACAAAGTCACATTAATTCACTGCCGCAGGCATAAACTCAGATCCTTTCTGAATCGTCTTTGCACGGTATACCTTTTCCATTTATCTCTATGTGCACAAATCAGAATGCATGTTATGCCTTGACAATCTACACAGAAGCAAAGCAGAAGAACCAAAGCACAGCACCATAGTGACCTCGAGCAGTTTGACATGGAGTAATCAGCCTACACAGCTCATTAATACGGGCTGACTCATGTCGTTTTCAACTTAAGTCTAGAAATAGGGTCACACAGTCTTCACACAGGAACTCAGAGGACATGAAACCAAGGTAACAGCGGCTGCATAACAATAATTAGCACTTGTCTGGCAGAATGCAATATTTGGCTGTGTAAATGCAAATATGACCGAATTATAGTGATCCATGCATGATTTATGCACTCTACAGGGCACCGTGAACAAGAAAATTCTTTTCTTTTTCAAGATAATTGTATAAAACTCCTTTATTTTTCATCTGCAGGGCTGTTGGGGTAATTTAAAAATAGAAATTTGGTCATTGACTCACCTGATCACAAGGGCATTAACATTTTTGCAAGTCTGCACCTGCAACATCTCTTAAGCTAACCTGAGTGTTAACCTTCATCCACTAGCTGCAATGACACTGAACATGACCTTTTGAAAGATGGTAACCCCATATTAGAGAGGTAATTGGCTCTTTGAAGTCATGGAAGCTTAAGGTTTTGGAAGTAGGCCAACCCTTTCATGTGTGATTAGATGTCCTTAAGCTCATCTTCAAGTAGCGGGGATGGAAAAAGAAAATCAGATAGGCAAAGGCTGATCAACTTTAAACAATCACAGGCACTTGGGCTGCGGTCGTCCAGGACCCTTCCCCACAAGTTTCTACATCTATAAGTCTAAATATCTCGTGAAGTTTGAAGTTGAAGGGAGCACTATATATCTGTAAGAGGATGGAAGGGATGGAGAGTCAGAGAGAACTGGGAGGTGTGGCGAAATGTAGTGAAAGAAAGCAAATGGTGATATGCAGTTTCACAGCATATGTCAAGCAGAGTCAAACTGCTCCTAACAGTCAAACCAGTTTGTGGCTTTGACTCAGGTACATGAAGCCAGGCTTACTGGCTTTCCTCAGCACTGCACCAGAGAGGAACTGTCACTAAATATTACCATGTGGACTAACTGAGCTGACTCTCCCACGTCAGAGCAGACAGCGGCAGGTTTACAGCTGTACTTACTCCCCCTCTCCTGGCCTGGGGACACACGCGTCCCCGACTTCCTGACATGCGTCTCTAAGCAATTCTGCTGCTGGAAACATTCACATTAAATATGAATATCCTTTATAATAAATGGAAGCTTTCAGAGCTACCCTGTGTACAAAAAAATTGATCCAGTGTTTATCATACAAGAGTCCTGTCATTTCACCAGCCCATGTAATGGTTTTAAAATCACTTTGGGACAGCACACAATGCTTTTCTGGGCCAAAGAAACTATTTGAGTGCTTCTTTTGTCATGAAAATGTTAGCAGAAAAAAAATGCAAATCTACTTTTTGAGTAAATGATATGTGAGCAACTTTAGAGGGGGGCGTTGACTCCCCTGTAAATGTACTTTTTATGCAAAGCAGCTGCTCAATTCAAAGTTTCCTCCATGCCCTCCTCCAGGGACAAGTGCGCAGACGAATGGCTGGGACTGGATCTAGTTTTCAGGCTGATGGAGCCGTACAGTTTAGCTGAACGCTTGGAGTAAGCAATGACCTTCCTCCTGTACATCTCCCCCTTCCACATGGAGATCATAAGCAGGGTGGACAGCACCACGCCGCCCAGTGTGAGCAAGCAGAGCCCCGCTATCACGCAGCGGTCCAAGTGAGCGCCTATCCGGGCGCTCTCCATCTCCAGCTTCTCCATCTCCCTCGCCGACACGCTGTCGCGGTCTACCACCACATCCCGAGGCACGGCGTAGGAGATGATCACCAAGGAGATCCCAGTCACGAGGAACGTGACCGCACTGATAAACCCGTAGTCTATAGAATTCCCGGAGCCCTCGCCAAAAGAGAGATCATCGTCGGACATGAAGGAAAGTTCCGGTAAAGTCTCGGAGCACGGCTCGCCGTTGCGCACGGGCCTTTGAATACTTTTGCAACTAGTCTCCGGACTGGCCAATCGCAGGTTTACATTCTCATCGATAAAGATAAAAGATGTCTCTAATTCCTCATCGCAACAAACTCGGACTTTTTCCTCGCTGAGGGGGCAGAGTTTTATCTCCGCACCCGCCCTGCGTGACGCTGTCCTTGGTGCTGAAAGGCAGCGGCCATGGCTGCTGCGTGCTGGGTTACAGCCGCCCTCCCCCGGGAGCACTCCTCCTGTTGATCCAGCAGACTTGCGGACATGCAGCGTGGAGGAATCAAGGACATCAGGAGAATCGGGCTGTTTGGCTTCCTCTTCAGCGGGAAGCAGCTCTGGAGAAGCCATCCGTGTCTCACCACCCGCTGGTTCACTCTGTGCCTTCCTCCCACGTTGTTGTCGCTCCACCGCATCCCTAATAAGAGGACACACAGCAGCTCGGAGTTAAATGGTGCATTCTAATTAGATTCCCCTCATTGCAGAGTGTAAATACGTTTTTTTTAAAATTGAGCAAACAAACTTGTGTGCAGCTACACGTCAGAAAAGTTGCGCAAAATACACCAAAAACGTTTTAGTGCTAAATTTAAGACCACTTTAAAGTGGTTGAGATAGTTTAAGAGAAATCCTTTTGTAAAGGCGCTTATAGATCGGTGATTAGCAAAATGCCCTGTATCCAATTAGGAAAACATTGCACGTTTAAACCGAGGTTAAGGTTCACAATTTGTTTTCAGATGCACAACGAGCAGACGCATTTGCAAAACAGGGCGAAAACAAATCAATGCCTATCAAATGCATTCTGTAATAACCGCATCAACTACTTCATCCATAATAAGGATCAAACAGAAACACACCGGAATGGTCCCGCACACTTTATTCCAATCCAGCCCTGAAAGCCGAGTTTAGGCTTCTCTGCATAAGGGTGGACCAGCAATGCACGACCAGGCTTTTATTTATTTTTTTATTTCCCCCCTTAATCCCACACGAAAAAAACCTTCTCACATGAAAAAGAGAAACAAACTCACCGCGCTACATCTGCATCACGCTCCTCCTCAGCAACATTGTAGCCGACGGGACCGCGGTACCAGTGCAGATATGAAAGGGAGATTTAAAATCCTTATCACAGAATTTGCTTTTACTGTTTTCGGTCCCCGCACGATGCTGTGGCGGCAGGCTTCTCTGAGGGGAGCTTTCCCTTAGTCCCTCCCACACACTGATCCCGAAGCGCTGAAAGGAGCGCCGCTATCTGTGAGCCGATTGAGATCTCTGCCAGTCAGTCAACACTAGTCCCACAGGATGGGGATTTGGAGGGCTGAGCCGACAGGGAACCCTGGAACCTGACATTTATTTATTTATTACAGGATATACTTCTTCTGCAGGGAATAGATGCGCAGAATTTGATGCTTTACATAAATCTCACTTCTAAGATGAGCAGCTTTGCGGTTGCATAGACCAGGTTAGTGGGTCATACGGCTGATAAAATACAGTTAGTCTTTACAGAAACCACAAGAGCGTAGTTGCTGTGAAGTGTCAGAGCATCAATACATGCAGGGATATAAATAAATAATAATTCTGCAAAGTTAAGCATATCTGTTAAACTTTCAAGTTAGTTTAGAAGTTTCCCCATCAGTGCTAATAGTGCATGTGAACATATATGACAGAATCCTGAAAAAACGTGGAAGGTGTATGAGAAAAAGCTATCCAGCTGTGTGATGCGGATGACATTATTAAACTGCTTGTATCATACACCATCTGTTCTCCTCTGAAGATTATCGGCCACTATGCCAAAGCCATCCTAAATCCATGTTTAATCTAGATGTGATGGGTCATCTGATCTCTGACTCCCACCCCCAATATGATTCTTTGGACAATGCATGATGCTTAGATCTTTCAATTTCTTGCTTCTTCAAATTAATAAACCCTTAACACTGTAAACAATTGGGCTTCTTCTGACAGAGTGACACTTTGTAAATGAGATGCTGAGTACCGGCCACCATCAACCATTAAGTGCTTCATTCTGCCTCAGACAGAATTCTCATTTGCTGACTGTTCCACCTTATTTGGCACAAGCAGACAGCAGCTATAAATATAGTTGCCACTTCTCCTGGAGTCCTAGTGGCTGGGTGAACGGCTCTGGCTCGTGTCCCAACATGACTCCATTTAACAGATGAGTAAAGTCAGAGGGAGGGTGGTGAGGGGGGAAAGAGAGAAAGTAAGTATGATACCGTTTTTTCTGCTCCCAAAATTTGTTTGCAGGGAGCTGAGGGGGGGCACTAATATTCCTGCATCAGAAGGATGAATCATAATGATTTATGCTGTGTTTAGTTTGTTAACTTTAGTCAATCCCATGCAGAGAGGCAGGAAATTGAAATCTGAACTCACTGCACTCATCTGAGACGTAACAATGGCCAACTATGAGATGCTATCCATCTGCAACAGTGCACCACTTCTCCTGCTGGCAAGGACACAAAGTCTGGAAAAGGAGGGGCAGCTGGGGAGTCTGCTTCTAAAAGCTATATCTCCTCATAAGAGTATCTCCAGTCACAAGCATGCCCCCCACCCCCCCTCACACTGAATAAAACCTATGAAACATGGATGTAGCGCAGCCTTTTCCTTTATCCAGCAGATAGGGAGGAGATGGAGAGGGATCCATCTAAATATGGCAGCAGGAGGGTGCAGAAGAGCACGACAGTGTATGTGTGTGTGTGCGTGTGTGAGAGAGACAGAGTGTGAGGGTGTGGCTGAATTCACCTCATCTTTAGCAGAGCCAGTCAGTATCCCTCTATAGTAGATATTGTCACTAAATTTGCACAAGCACGAATTGCATGATATGTGAAATAAGAAAAAAGCTCTTTGTGACCTTAATCTTCTAACACATGAATACAATGTTTTGCAGAACGCTGTATTACTGGAGTCAGCAGACTGAGGCTGTGTCATACACGCAAGCTCTTTGTGATTAGTTGTTATAAAATGTTTGAATTATCTATTGTTGATGAGCGAGGGGAAAAAAGGACGATTCGGGTTTATCTCCTTTTCACTATAGATAACTTCATGAGATCTTTCAAAATTGAAATATTTTCAGTTAGACTGAAAATGAACTCCTATTATAATTATTGCTGAAGTGCCATTGAGTACAGCAGCTTCAGAATAAGATGTATCTGCCCCAGATCTCTTGACCAATAGCATCAGCTGCATCTAAACCATCAATTTATCCTCTCACCTCTGTCTAGATCAGACTGTTTAAGAGGGTTTTCTCTTAATTAATGCCACTATATTTGATTTGATCAGTCTATCTGTACTGGCAGGAAATGTACCCCAGGCCTTTAAGGTTGCTGATACTGAACTTTTACTTAGAACAGCTGCATTTGATGTACAGTAAGACCTATGTAGAGCTTTAGCCAGCTCTACTGATTTTCTTGTGAAAAATGGTTGCAAATCTACGGAAGCGTATTGCTGTCAGGGATGAAAATTTTTTTTCGAGCACTATCACGTTATAACGTGATACTTATATTGTACAAACATGTTACTTATGTTGTAGAAACGTGATATTATATTGTACAAACATGTTACTTATATTGTACAAACGTGATACTTATATTGTACAAACGTGATATTATATTGTACAAACGTGATATTATATTGTACAAACGTGATAATTATATTGTACAAAGGTGATACTTATATTGTACAAACGTGATTTTATATTGTATAAACGTGATACTTATATTGTACAAACGTGATACTTATATTATACAAACGTGATACTTATATTGTACAAATGTGATACTTATATTGTACAAACGTGATAATCAGTCTTTGTCAGGTGACGTAGCGCCTCCGCTAATTCGCAAGGCTTTGTGGTCCTGAGTGTATCTGGGAGAAAAACACTGCTCGACCCAACTTCTTAGGTTGCTGAGCTAGGTTTAAGTTTAAAGTATCGTGACAAAAGGGGAAATGAATATGACAACAACATACTATGTTTCCCACCTGTAAAAGAAAACATGGACAGCAGGTTGAGGAAAGAACAAAGAGGAGAGCCTGGGTCGCAGCATTGAAATGGAAGGGCATCACTTTTCCACTACATCCCCCTTCAAGCGTGTTTGCTCCCGGTCTTTCCAGACAAGTAAGTGAGTTTCTTGTAGTTGTTTATAATAGTGATACTGAATATGTTATCGTTTGCTTTTTAAAGTCACTGTCTCCCTTCTAGCTAACCTTAGTTAGCTTCCTAACAAGCCTATCTTGCAAACAAAGAGGGAGGTCGGTAGAGATCGTTTCATAGGTGTTTTTTATTCCAAGGAAAACATTGCTGAGCGAATTATTATAAAGCTAAAGGTAAGAAGTAAGGATATAATATAATTTGACAGAAGGTTTTGTGTATGAGACTTCCACTTGTGATTTGAGAGAGCAGATGGTAGTAAAGAAGGTCAACAATGAACCCCTGTTTATCTA